>VXBB01008873.1:25214-48098 GCA_013399915.1 Illadopsis cleaveri | reverse complement strand
GTAAGTGAACCTTGTGTTGTTGAGGATTTTTTTCCCCTTTAAATGTGTTTTTGTTTATGTGTTTTCTTGATTGGTGTCCTCACCCATTCTCAGCCCTCATTCCAAGGTGTCTCGAAGGGTTTGGTTGGAGCTCCAGTATAAACTTTGTGCCAGTGGTGACTCCTCTTTTATGGCTTCCTCTCCAGTCTTGAGGTGGAGTTGTGATCTATCCCTCCCAAAGCACTGTAATCATTTATCTAAATACCCATAAATATTGATATTCTCCCTCAGGGCATTAGGTTCTTGAATACCTTTAAAACTGACAAGAAACTGAGGTGCACAGATAGATGTAATGCAGGAAGTATGGAGGGCAAAGGGAACTGTTTTTCAGGCTGATTGCAGGGCTGCCCTTTCATCATCCAAGAGATGCCACTAGCTTAAAAAAAAAAAAAAAAGTCTGAAGACCTATCTTTTGATATTCTCATTTATCTTATTTGTAAACTGGAGTGCCTGTGAGATGAATCTGTAGTCTGGAGCTTCTCTAGATGTTCAGTATCCATCTGATAATAATTCACGGCCTGTTGTGGGAAAGCTCTAGGTAATTTTTGGAAAAGAATGTAATTGTCTGCCTCGTGTCTGCAAGGCTGTGGCTGAAATTTTCCTTTTTTCTACTTACATTTGGAGATGCATTTGAATGTGCCTACTTGAATACTAGGCACTTGATTTTGAGGCTTAAAATTTTTTTCAGACAACCAAATTTTCCTGCTTTTGACCGAAGACAAGAGAGGTTCTCCTACCCCCAATAGATTTTGTGAATTGACCTTTAGATGTGATCTGAAATGGCTGCTTTATAGATTAAATGAATGTTTTTGTGGCAGTATTGTTTGCTGCTCTCTTGTTGATTGTGGTTTCCTGTAGTATGTCATCCCTACCTGCTTTATAAAAGGCTACTTGGGTCATTTTGAGAGTGGAATTTATTTTAGTAATGTGTTAAAAACTGACTAAAAGCAGGAGGTCAGAGTTCTCTCTTAAACCCTATTTCTTGAGGGAAGCAAGCAGAAGCAGCATTTTTTGGGTTTTTTTTTCAGGGCAAAGGAGCATTTTAATATTTGTTAGGACTATCCCTGGCATCTTTTGGATCTTCACAGTAAAAGTTCTATGGAGCTGGGACCCAAAGGTTATAATTGAGAGGCTACAGTGAAAGAAACCAGACTTTAAGAGATCTGCTATTACATCAGGCCTTTTGGGGATCTTCAGTTTTGCTAAAGGATTTGGATGTTTGCTACTTTTCAGGGTATCAGTGACAATATCTGGTCTAAGGTTTACCCTTCAGACCTTGTGATTAAGCTTTTAATTAGTGGCGTTCATTGATTTCTGTAGATTACTGATTTCTGGAGTACTAGGGAGTGGCTGAGAAGATGTGAAGAACACAACTCTGTTGTGTCTAGTTGTGAGTTGTAGTTAGTTTTGAGATGCCATTTCCAGAGCTGCTGTTCACAAGGTGTGTTTTTAAACCTGGCTCATACCTTTATTCATAATCCCCTCTCCAGAGCAGCCCAGTAAATGTTGAAGGAATTACTCAGGCACAGGCGGATGTGGAACAGAATCATCAGTCTGGTGTGGAGGCCAGAGATGACGAGTAAACACATTTTTGAACAGAACTGGCCCAGAAGTGGGGAACTACAGATCCTTCCGAGAGCCATCTGTGAGAAAACAATTCCAGCTCCCAACAGATTCTGAACTCACCAAGCTTTGGCTTGCAGCTTGTTGAATCTCAAAATACTGCAGATAAGAGGATCGGTTACATATTGTTATTTAGTCTTCTTGGGTCCCCTGCGTTTCTGCTGGCGTCCTGACTCTAAAATGGAAACCAGTAATGTGGTGTGCATGCAGTCTTTGAAACAGATCTCTAGTTTGGGTGACAGCATCACCCTCATAGTTTGTGTTTAATCAGGTTTTGAAGTAATTTGTTAGTGTCATCTGTATGGGGCAAAAAAGAAGGCTCTTTATAGGCAAATGGCTCTGCCTGTGCCAGATCTGTGACACTTGTGATCAGTTTCATAGCCATTGTGGAAAAGAACTCATTTGGTTGAGAAGAGATGGAAGTGTGGTAATGTATCCTTTCTGGCAGGAGAGACTGCGCGAGATTTACTAGAAAATCATGTTTATAAATGCTGAAAGTAGGTCCCACTTTTACTTTTTTGCTCTTGCGCACCCAGTACTGGAGTCACACAATTCAAATGGGAAGAGAAATGTAAAATTAAAATACAAAAGTTGAAAGCTCATTCTTTCATATATTGGATCTCTTGTTCATACCAGACTTGGTGTCTTTCCACTTCTCTTGCTTTGTTTTTCCAGTCTGGAAGGACAGTGTCACCACCTCACATTTACCAGGTGAAGCAGTGCTTAGTGCTAAATTGCTAATAAGAAAATGCTGAGAGCTGTTTCCATGTGTCCTCCTCAGGCTCATTGCCAAGCAGTATTTTATTTTATCTGTGTTGGTATCATTTTATTGTGTATGCCGACCTGTTTGTTTTTGATGTGAGAATCAAATTCCACATGATGATATGGATTAAACTTAAGATGGTGGACAGAATGGCTATTGAGAAGTTGCTGTAATGATCCTTAGGCTGCAGTTAAATTGAGTGTATTAAACAACATAAATGCTGATAAAATACTCTTAATAACCTGTGATAATGTGCTGTTACTTTGTATCTGCATGAAATTCCTGTGTTCTCCATAGGTTTACAATTCTAGATCATTGAGGTTTATCAAGACATCTCAAAAGCTTGTTGTATGTAAAATCATTAACCATTAACTGATTGTGCTGAGACACAGTGATTGGGAGAGGAAGGAGATACTGTGGTTTAGGGTACTCTAAAAAAGAGGCTGCAATGAAATGGCCAAGCTGTGTTTTGAATGTCTTAAATATTTGTGTTTGTTTAACTTCGGATTTTTGCTGTTACTAAGTGCATGCAACATTGGAGCTAATTCCTAACTTAGGAGCCAGGCTAGAGTCTGTGCAGAGGAAAATCTCCATAATACTGAGGATCTGGTGGTTATGATTTGCATTGACTGTGGTTTTCTTTAGAGCTTCTTTTGCTGTCCTGTGCTACTGACACAGATTTCAGTAATGGCATCTTCATTTTTCCCTGGGGCTTGCATTTCTTTAGCTATGGTTACATCATGTTTGAGAAAACATTTTCACTCAGCAGTGAGGTCTTCAACCATCTCAGGACACAGGTTGTTTTTCCTTACCATCATTGCCCGTTTCTAGCCTGCTGTAAGTCAGCACGGACGCAAATCTACTGCAAAAGATGTCACAAATGTACTGCTTTGCTCTGAATGGCCGTGAAAGGGCTTAAAGGCAGCAGTGAGGATTTGTAGAACCTGTCCTTGGTGTGTCCCTGCTGTACAGAGCATTCAGACACTTCAGAGGTTGCCTGGGAGCCAGTGTGGCTGAAGCAGAGCTCTTAGGGGCAGGCTGACCAGTACTTCTGAGTAGGCTGGGTTGTTCTGCAGTGCAAGTGTCCAGGTGGCTGCTCCAGCAGTGCTCACCCTGAAAACCACAGTTGTTGCTGCTTATTGGAGACATATATCAAGAATTAAACAGGCATTTTCAGTTACCTTGCACTGAGAGAGATACACATATATATAGAGAGAGATGTATAGTGACTGTTAATATTGCAGAGGAGTGTGGAGAATCACACAGCTCTTGTTTAGAGAGATGTTTGATCCCTTACTTTGCTTTGAAACATGCCTGCCCCTTAATTTCAGTGGTATGTCAGCATTTCCTGGGCTCCTTAACATCATCCTCCCTGGGAGATTAATGCCATTCCAGATACACCTACGGCTTAATGCCTTAGAACAGTGTTTCTGCTGATGAATCATGGTTGCTAAAGTTTAACTGTAAGAAACAAAAAAACCTAATGAAACTTCTTATAACCTTCAAGTATGAATTTCAGGGGGGAAAATATTTCTGGAATATAAAATTGCTTGATTTATCCAGTCTGATTTCCTTCCTTAGAGTTCTGTCAAACTACTTTGTGTTCATGGAGTAACGTTAAAACTAAAATGGCTTTGGTTTTGTGTTAAAAAAGCTTTTTTTATTGGGCTGTGCAGCTGTAAAGAACTTCTCTTAAGAGAAAATGGCATCTACGTGACACAACTTGAATGTCTAATCTTAATTGAGTGATGTGAAAAGCATATTAATAACGAGGCTGCAGTCTTCTGCAATATGCTGGAAAACCAAAAGAAAGTAACTTGATAAGGGTTTGTTGGAAGCAGTGTCTGCCTTGCACCATGATTATAAATGTTCTCAGACATACATCTCCATAAATGTTTGTTGATGATAATGAATGTCCACTCTATATTTGTAAACAGGGTAGGGACATAAGGGCAGAATCTTAGGTTTGGTTTGGATGGGACCTTAAAGCTTCACCCCCATGGGCAGGGACACCTTTCACTGACCCAGGTTGCTCCAAGCCCTGTCCAGCCTGGCTTTGGGCACACCCAGGGATCCAGGGGCAGCCACAGCTGCTCTGGGCACCCTGTGCCAGGGCCTGCCCACCCTCACAGGGAACAATGCCTTCCCAATATTGCATCTTACCTTGCCCTCTGGCATTGGGAAGCCATTGCCTGTGTCCTGTCACTCCATCCCTTGTCCCAGCTCTGCTGGAGCCCCTTTAGGCACTGGCAGGTGTTTTTCTTGGACACGTTTGTTGTTGCCTTAATGGGAAAGTAGAATCAGCTTTAGAGGTTATCTATTGTTTAGATACTCCTGTAAACCTTGCTTTTTGCAGGTCTTCTTTCTAAAGCCTATGTAAGATTTTTACATTGATGGACAAAAACTATGTATCTTTTTCATACTTGCAAGCATTTTTAATGTGGGTGTTAATTTAAAATTTTGATGACTGTAGTATTGAAGCCAGGCTATGTCTTCTGGTAAAACGAAATCCATCTTGTAACAAAGTGCTAGTTTGTGAAATTTTTTTGTATGAAACGTTAGCTGTGTCGAGGCGTGACTGACTGCACATTTCACCTTGATTAACTTGCAGGAATGCACAGAAGGCAGCCGGCAGGGTAATAGACAGTATTTTGCAATACATGCTGTTTCCATAATCCCAGTGTAAAGGATTATTTTACTCATTTGCATTGTGGTTATGGAATCCAGCATCGTGCTTACTGCCTGCATCTGAAATAAAGGAGCTGGCGTTGCTATCAAGCTTATGCAGCTATCTACAGAAGCGTGCAACGTGAAGTTTTCTGTAAATTCATGAATACTAGTATTATCTTTTAACACAGTTTCTCTTTTATGTCATGACTATAAAGCTGTTACAGCACTTCAAGCTATTTTTAATGAATGTTGGAACACTTTATTTTCATCACTGACTGAGAGCAAGGAAAAGAAGAAAGGGAATGCCAGGTGGAAACTAGCATTCTCCATCTTTTATTGTTTTGTTGTTGAGAGAAGTTGCTGGAATGAAATTAAGGTGACATCTGCTGTTGGCCTCTTCAGAAGTTTGGGTGAGCCACTCAATGCCTCATATGACTTTTTGCTGGCTGCTGTGTCCGTGGTGCATTTATAGACAGGGTGTTGGGGGAATACCTGTGCCAGGGCTGCTGTGTTAGCTCTGATCAGAACAGCTTCTTGATAGGAGAGTCACTGGATCCAAATGGGCTGTCTGGAAGTGCTGGAAATCAGGGGCTGAAATACAATAACCTTGTCTCATAAATGATGAGGAAAGAGTGTGCCAGATGAGGTTTCTGCCATAGTGTTTTAGATGGTCATTTTCATGTGCTTAACTAATGTGGCCCTTGAGAAGGTAAACCCTGGCTAGTTACTCCTGCTGTGTTTTAATGGCACAAGAAGTTGCCATTGACTTGGACTTGGGGCAGCGTGTGCCCAAGTGGACAAGGTGCCCATGGTGTCCCAGCCATGGTGTGACACAGCCCCAGGGTAGGGCCTGTCCCCTGTGCTGGGGACAGCTCTGGGCCCCTCAGGTTCAGAGAGACACGGAGGGGCTGGAGCGTGTTCAGGGCAGGGAATGGAGCTGGGGAAGGGGCTGGAGCCCCAGGAGGGGCTGAGGGAGCTGGCGGGGTGGAGGTGTTGGGACAAGATGAAATGGCCTCAAGTTGTACCAGAGGAGGTCTAGATTTGATACTGGGAAAAATTTCTTGACCAAGGGTATTGGTATGCAGCCCTGCACAAGCTGCCCAGGGCTGTGGTGGAGTCCCCATCCTTGGAGGGATTTAAAAGCCATGTGGATGTGGCATCTGGGGACATGGGTCAGTGGTGACTTTGGCAGTGCTGGAGCAGTAGTTGGACTTCATTATCTTGGTAGTCTTTTCCAACCTGAATGATTCTGTGATTTTAAGTTCAGTTTTCATCTGACCCAATTTGCTGGTCTTAGTGCCAGAACAATTTTCACAATATTAAAGAGAGAATAGGAAACAAGCCAGGGACGTAGGGAGGGTTTTGACTTTTTTGGTGATTGACTTGATGTTTGGGCAAAAGTTGTGTTAAAGCTTCAGCTGAGATCAGATGTGTGTCAACACAAGTGCTAACTCTGTGTAAAGGACTTGGAAGGTAAAGTAAAAATGTATTTTGAGTTGTGTCCCTTCTGAAATCAGTGCCCAAACCTTTAATGAAAGTCCAGATGCACTTCTGAACTGTTTCAAAAAATATGTATGATCCCAGATGTCTGCTATTTCATACCTGCTGTTAACACCTTCATCTCCAGTCCTTGAGTCTGGAGTTGTTGTGGTGCACCAGCACAGATGGAAGGCAGGTGTTCTTTCACCTTTAAAAACTTTACCTCCTTGCTGTGGTGACAGTCCCCAAGAGATAGGAGGGAAGTTGGTTAGACGTATTCTGGACAACTTTATACCTCTGAAATGGAGGTACAAATTGCTCACAAAAATGTGAGATGATCCATCTGTGCAAAGTTAATTGTTAGTAGTGGCAGGGCACAAGATTGTTTCCTTTTGCAAGGAGGGTTTTTTTATTTATGTTTTCACAAGCAGAAGGGTTCCAAGTTTTTTTTTAACTTTGCAGTTCAATCCTCAGTCTTCCAAAACTAACCCTGATAACCAAGTAAATAGTATTGTTTGTTTTGAAGATATCTTTGTGATGCTTGATAACAGAATGTGATCTGAAAAGGAGAGGTAGTTCTTTGTGACATTTGAAGAATCAGTTAAGTTGTTTGTATATCATACGCATATCACAGTATACAATAGATAATGTAGCTTTTTAAGAACTGTCTGCCTTGCTGTACAAACCTTTCAGCAATTAAACCTGATCTGCCTATCTCTGTTTATGCATGCCTGTAGCAGTGTTCAAAATAAAGGGAGTTTCACAATAGACTGTTCAGAAATTAAGAAATAAAATTAGGAATAAGTAAGATTAAAATGTGTTGGAAGACAGGTGATTAAACTGATTCACTTGATTTTATTTTGCTTTGGTATTTTGTTCCACAAGGTGAGACAGATTCTTTGTGGTACAGCTTGTGCTGTGAGTTTAAGATTTTGTTGTTACTATTGTTTGAGTGTGGAAACAAATCTTCCATTAACGTGGGCAAACTCAACCTGCATCCTGGACGCTTTGTTTCTTCATTGTAAACTAACTGTACTCCTGTGTTCTGTGAAGGTGTGGGCAGTACCCATAACCAAGTAACAAGCTGTCAGATTAGATGATGAAAGATGCCGCACCACACTCCTTGAAAAGGCCTCCTCAGGGTGCTGTTGGCTCACCTGTGCTTTCCTCTCTCTCCTCTCCAGAATATGGTATCAAGTTTTCGCGTTTCTGAGCTGCAAGTGTTGCTGGGATTTGCTGGGCGTAATAAAAGTGGGCGCAAACATGACCTCCTGATGAGGGCACTGCACTTGCTGAAGAGCGGCTGCAGCCCAGCGGTTCAGATAAAGATCCGGGAGCTCTACAGGCGTCGGTACCCAAGGACGATCGAGGGGCTGTCGGATTTATCGGCCATAAAACCCGCGGCGTTCAACCTGGACAGCAGCTCCTCTCCAGTCGAGCCTGACCTGGCTGTCGCGGGCATTCACCCGCTCCCTTCCACCTCAGTCACGCCTCAGTCTCCATCCTCTCCTGTCAGCTCCGTGCTCCTCCAGGACACTAAGCCCCACTTTGAGATGCAGCAGCCGTCCCCTCCGATCCCACCCGTTCACCCCGATGTTCAGCTGAAGAGCTTACCTTTTTACGATGTGCTCGACGTGCTCATTAAACCCACCAGTCTAGGTAAGTGTTTAATACCTCTGCAGCTTGCTTAATTCATTAAATAAGCTTTGCTTTTGACAATACTGAGCCCAGACTTCAGTGGCTTTTTACAGCTGGGGCAAGTGGAAATTCCTTTCCTTTTTTATCTTTTCCTTTTCTTTACCATTTTCCCCCAAAGTGCAAAACCACACTTCAGAAAATAGTTTTCTGTTATAAAAGTGATGTGATTAAAGACTTCTGTCTTTTGAATATTAAAAAGAAGAGCAGTGTAATTCAGTTGGAAGGTACCTACAATGATCATCCAGCTGCCTGACCAAAAGTTAGAGAATAATAGCTAAGGCCATTGTCCAAATTCCTCTTAAACACTGACAGCTTACAGCATTGACTATTTTCCTGGAGCCCTGTTCTGGGTTTGACCACCCTCTTGGTAACAAAATGTTTCCTAATACCTAGTCTGAACCTCCACTTTTTGGCTGAAAGATTTGGACCTGAGGTTTCTGCCTAGTGCACGAGGAACAGTTTTGTCAGAAATAACAGATAAAGGATTTCAGGGTCAGTAATTTACAATTGCAACAAGGTGAAGAGAACCAGTTCCTTGGTTTGGTACTTTACCCTTATCTCACTCCCAACGGTTCTGCATGCTCTGAGATCTGGCGCTGAAATAGATACTTTGTGCTGCCATGTTCAGGGTTGTGCTCAGAGTAGTGAAGTTTCTCAGCCTGCAAAGTTGTTGCAATACTTTATGTTATAATAATATGGACATAATACTTTATGTTATAATGTGGACACTGTCTTCCAAATAACCTGAAATCCGGTTTATCTTCTCCAAGTGCCTCAGTCTTGAACATTTTTAATTATTTGGAACTACATCTTCTGTCTTGAAATTCAGTCTGGCATACCTTACATGGCAAAAAATGTTCCCTAACTATTTAGTAATATGTTTATAAAATAGTTTGCACCCTCTTAAATAATTTAGCTTCTTAACTGATCATAAAGTCTGAGGTTGTGACTCATACCTCAGTGAGAGTTGTACTGATCATCTGCCATCCTCCAGTACCTGAAGCAGAAAAGTACCAACAAACAGTAATTGTAGTGTTTGTTGTCACTTCTCTTTGTGCATAGTGGCACTCTCATTTTTTGTGCATTTGAGAGTTAAGAATTTAAATAACAGCTAAGTCAAAGAGCTAGGTGCACAGTCCACCTCACTGCTTCATGCTTGAGGAGGGATGAGTGTGGTATTCCTTTGCATAATATGAGAGAACAAGTGTAAGTGTGGGGTTTGGTTTTAACCCACACTGAATTAAATAACAAAATACTTCCACTGTCTTTTTCACATATGCTCAGGTATTATTCTTAAATATCAAATGTGCTCTGTGGTGTGTGTGTGCATAGGTGCACACTGTAGCTGTTTGGAATTGCTTGAGGAACTTGGTCTGTGTTTGCCCTATCTGGGTTCCATTTCATGTTTGTCTCCTTTTCGTGTGGTTTTTTTTTTTTTTCTGGGTATAGAAGCAGTCTCCCCTGAAGGTCACAGTGCACAAGGCAGTCCAGCTCTTCCAAATTTGCCTGGTTTAGTTGTGCTATTTTTGCATTTGTCCTCCCTGCTGCTTATTTTAAATTGGACATGTCTAATCTAGCTTTAATTCAGGTCAAAATTTTTAACCTCTCTTCAATTTTAAAGAAAGTAGGAAAGTGACATGTGCCTACTGTGGACTTTAAATACTCAAATATCCCATCACTGACAGATAGGTTGGACTCTGATGTGAACATTGTATTTATTTATTTTTTTGTCAGATGCCACTAAAGGTTAACTCCAGACACGAAGTCTAGCTGGCTTCTCTGGTTTGAAGGGTTGTGCTCCCTCCTTTCTTCCCCAAAGATATAATTGCCTGTAGCTGTTGGGTAATTTTCCAGCTGTCCATCAGTAACTTCTGGTGCACATGTTCTTCCTGTAGTACCTTACAGTAGTTGTTGGCATCTCTGTGGTATTCCTTTTGTCAGGTATCCAGTGAAATATTTTGTTGTGTATTTGTTTGAACCTCCCTCCTTTGGGAGAAGGGATTATAACACAGTTTGCCAAGCTGCTTTAGTACTGAAGTGTAATGTGATATTAAACTGTCTGAATGTAGTTTAATGAAAGATTTGTTCCATTTCTTTTTTTGTTAACAGTTATATGCAGTACAACCACTATTTGAGTGACTTATGCCTTATTCCAGGAAAAGCTCAACTGCAGATCCTGTTATAATCAACAGCTTTAATCACCATGGTTCAACCTCTTTTGTGTCTTTTTTTCTTCTTCTAGTACAAAGCAGTATTCAGAGGTTCCAGGAGAAGTTTTTTATCTTTGCTTTAACACCTCAGCAGGTCAGAGAAATCTGTATTTCCAGGTAAGAAGTAAGAGTGTGGTATAGTGTAGGTAAACTTCTACAAAATTTCAGGAGAAAGTGTGAGGTTTTGGTTCACCATATGCATCACTTACTCTGCAGATGCAGAGTGATAATCCTCACTGAAGGTACTCTTGAGTTTGTATCTGTTCTGTTTCCTTCAGGAACAACCATGCACAGAATTTCTGTGCATTTTGTGAAAATTTTACCCTGTTAAAGAATTAACTATTACTCAGTTACAATAATTGTCACTGTTTAGAGAGGTCGGAAGCTTTCTTACATTTCTCCCAGATGCAGGGATGGAAGCCTGCTTTTCAGTTTTTTCCCAGGGTTGATGTTGTAAACTATGAGAATTCATAGGTGCTTTTTCATCCCTGGCAGCATCCTACTTTATTGTTGCCAAGAACTTTTGGTGGAGGATGCTGATCCTGAAGTCCTGTGTAACTTGGCAGTAGTTAAACAGCAATATCAGTTGTAAGGTGTTCATAGCTCAATAAAACAAAAATGAGAGCAAAGTTTCATGATGCTGGGGCAGGTATGTCAGTTGTTTCTCTGTGTGGCTGCAATATGAGTTCTGCTAAGTGTGTACTTCTCTTTTTCTTTCTCTTTGTCACAGGGACTTCTTGCCTGGGGGCAGGAGAGATTACACAGTCCAAGTTCAGCTAAGGTACATTTTGTGTAGTGTTCTCTGAAAACTTAATTGGCTGATGGATGTTTGTGGGGACACTTGAAAATGATGCTTTCTCTTTCTGTGGATACAGGCTATGCCTAGCAGAGACAAGCTGCCCTCAAGAGGATAATTATCCTAATAGTTTGTGCATTAAAGTAAATGGGAAGTTGTTCCCATTGCCGGTAAGTATGTATGTATTTGTGGCTTCTTGGTGACTTGTGGAGTGTGTATGTGCTTTTCTGTAGTGTTAGCTTGCAGAAGCAGTCAAGCTGTTTGTTATTGCTCAGATTTCTCTGATGTTAGGCATGGAGTTTGTAAATTTGCTGTGTGAGATAGCCATTACTGGTGTTCATCATATTACAGCCACTGCATGGGCTAAATGTGATTAAGCCCCCTACAGCAAACCCTGTCTTTTGCTGTTAACATAACTAAATAATTCAAAAACAATCTGGTGTGTGCATGGAGAATCCTCCTCACAGGTGCTGAGACTGAGTTTATCTGAGTGTGGTAGCCCTCGTTGTGTGGGCTGCCTGTATTTGTGATAGGCTTGAGTTCCTTCTTGTTCTGAGGAAATGGCATCAGTCTCTTGTGTGCCACTTGTGCACTGCTCTGCATCTGTCTGGGTAGAGCACAGGTTGTTGTGAGGATGAAGAAGACACATTTTAGGCTTGCTAGCATGTGCTGATACTGTAACAGAACACTGTTGGCAGTCACACTTCAGGGGTGTCTGATATTGCAAAAATTAGTACACAGGCACAGGGTCATCTGGAGGCTTGGGTATAGACAGAAAGGGAAAAGCTCTCTCATTCTCGAAATATCTCTGGAATGGGTTTCTCTCTTTTTTCTTTCAATAGAACAGAGAGAAACTCATGCACAACCCATTCAGAAATACTTCTTGAGGCTACAAAGGGTGGGAAAAGTCATAGAAAAGAGGGTTTTTCCAGTAATGGGTTTGGAAAGATACTGTGTGGAGAGAGAAGGTGTGAAGCCTCTTTTTCAGAATGTTTTTAACCAGCTTGGTGTGTCAGATGTATTGTCCTCTACACTCTCTCCTCCCATATGCAGCTGTGACTGCTTTTTTATTTTTGCCTCTACTCAGCTTAAATGAGCCTCCTAGATTCTCTTCCTCCTACTTCACTCTTCAGTTTATGAAAGAGTTTCTTTCTCATGTTTTTCTGGTCAGTGTTTTTTCTGCAAATGCTGGTTACATTCTGTGTGATAACGTTGAGAGTTCTCTCTTCTGCAGATTGTCTTTCAGCAACCAACAAAAAAGAATTTGGTCTGATGTTACCTTATGGACATCAGTGTCAGCTGGTTCTCAGTCTTGTTAATATAGGTTACACCCTTCTGTGCGCTCCATTTTGTGTGTAATGTGTCACAGTTGTAGCAGAAACTACTACTAATCTTGGATTATTACTTTGCTTTAGACCTAAATCCTCTAGCTTCTTCCTGCACATGATTTTTTAATCTGTTCAGCTGAACTTTAGGTGAGAAAGTGAATAAATCACTATTGTCTTGGCAACTTCCCTTCCCCTCCTCATTCTCTATGAGCTGAATGACAAATAGAGTCTCAGTCTGAGTGCTTCTGCAGATGCACTTTTTTTGTTGATTCTGTCTCTCTCTGCATCATCTGGCACTTCCTTTCTGTTGCAGGAAGCATAAGGTAACTTCTTTACCTCAAAGACCACTATTGCCCATTGCAGTAGTGTTAGGTAAATAACCAGTGAGCTTCTATTGCATAGTTCATAAGTGAACTTCTGTCTTAGCCTAGTAGGGCAGTTCATGCCTCTGTGGAGGTAAATTATTCTTGGTCATCTCCTTTCCTGCAATCCTTACCAGAAGCTTCAGAGAAATGCTGCCTGTGTGCCAGTATTGCACCAGGTTGTGCTCATGTCAACACCATGAATCCTTGTATCCTACATTTGTGTCACTGCGAAAAGTCAGATAAATGAGCAGTTATGCTTTCTCTTGATGAATTTCCTTGCTGTAGCTGGTGATAACCTGCCTTGAGGAGTGTGGTTCTTTGAAGAACCATGGAAGACTTCAAGGCCCAAATAATATTGGCAGTTTCTTGCCACTAGAGGTGGTAGCCTGCCTAAAAAGTGCCAGGCCATGCTGGTTGGGAGGCAAGCAGGATGGTCCTAGAAGGACAGGAAGGGAAGGTTGCAAATGGTTGTAGCAGTATGAGAGCAAATCTGTTCTCAAGAATAGAAAGAAAGAAAACATTAAAAGCTTCACTGAAATGAAGCATGTGCACTGTAGAGTCTGTCTCTGAAAAAAAAAAAAATTGGGAAATGTAAGGGAACTTGCATTCACTCCCTTCTGAATCATTCTGTCTTTTAAATATGAAATTGTCACCAGTTCCCATATGTCTGCTGCCTGTATTCTGGGATTAAGCCCTTCTGGCTTATTGGGCTAGTGAGTGGAAGAGGCTGGTTTGTTTTTGTTGTATTTTATTAATTGTTATTGTTTTTATTTCCAGACTCATCATCTTTCAAAGTTTAGAGTTTGCCTTTCCCAAGCACTGGGTTGTGAATGCGTGTGTATTTCTCTGGTTAAAGAAGTATTTTTTTCCCAGCCTATCCTTTCTGGGCGAGTTTTTTGTTTAAAACAACACTGTCTGGAAATACATCAATAAGGTCTGTGCAAGAGGCTGAGCTGCATCTTGCTGGCATCTTTCAGGTGCAGGATGAGTTTGGGATGAGTGACTGCAGGCTGGCTGTGAGCTCAGAGCAGGGATTCTCAGGGTAGCTGTGGCAGACTGGCTTATTTTCACTGTGACAGATGCAGGGTGAGAGGAATGAGCTGCAGGCTTATTGCATGACCAGGGCATTGGAACTGGATGATCTTTAAGGTCATTTTCAGCCCAAACCATTCTGATTCTGTGATCTCTTAAATACAGCTCGTACTGCATGTGCAGTCCTTCTTCAGGGGCCTTGACAGAGGACAGGTGACACCTGGTGCTGATGGGGCCAGGTGTCGTTGATACCAGGCAAAGTGGTCACTGAGGAGATGTGGAGCTCTTGGAACAAGGTGTAATTGTTTCTTAATCAGTGAACTGTTTTCAGTGTGTGAAACACTCAGTTAAGTCTGCATTACTTGCTCTGTTTGTCACTAAGGCTATGACCTTGTGATGTCTCACTCTGTTCTATTAGGGCATGGAGGGAAGAGGACAAAACATCCACATGACCTTTTTCTCTTCTAGTGAGCTTACCTGGACCCAAACTGTGTTCCCTTTCACCTTTTCAGCACTTTTGCAAAACCCTTTTAAAATAACAAATGCCTTATAACTGTGTTTGACTTACGGTGATCTACTGTGAGAGTCTGATATTTCTCAGAATAAATGCTGGCTTTGCTCTCCAGCCTAGAGAGCCTCTAAGTTTGCCTGCTTCTCATAGATCTGTTTAACAAGTATGTGTCAGCAGTTTCAGAGTACAGTGGGGAGACTGGGTAACACATCCATTGTCCTTCTTTCCACAGGGATATGCTCCACCACCAAAAAATGGAATTGAACAGAAACGACCTGGGCGTCCCTTGAATATCACATCTCTAGTTAGGCTGTCATCAGCAGTGCCAAACCAGATTTCCATTTCCTGGGCTTCTGAAATTGGAAAGGTAACCTCCATGTTCTGTAGGATGTGGGAAGTTATCTAAATAACCTGCTTGAGCATTCCTGCTCCCCTGCTGCCTGATGCGGCTGGCAAGTGTTTTTGTGTTAGATGTCTGAACTTACTATCAGTGCCAGGAAGCAAAGTTTGCTCTGGAACTGTGGTAGTTTTTAGTAACACATGTGGGATTCACAAACAGAAGAAAAAGTTTTCTTACAGGATTCACAGTAGAAAGTCTGCTTTTAGAGTTTGCCTGAAATACATATCAAAAATAACAAGCTCTTTTTGTGGTGTGAATAGTAAATCCCCCTGTAGATTTATTAAGGAAAGAAAAGGAGAGTGTAAGGAATTTTTGACTTGAGGTTTAAATAACTTTCAGCACCTTTTCAGTTGTTGCCAAGTCAAGGACTATTTATTCCTTATCTATGACTGGTTGTGTAAATTCTGGATGCAGTTTCCAAAGTAGTTTTTTCTACAAGGTTTTATTCAAAACCAAGTTCTCTGGACTGAAAATACCACATATTTCAAAGAGACTCCAATATAAGCTTTTATATTAATTTTAAAAAGAAATTGGATTGAAAGCTGATGTTCAAAAAATAAATGAAGGGCAGTGCTGTCATCAAAGGATGATTTTCTAGAAGAAGGATGGAGGCAAAGATCTGAGCCATTGCTTCCCAGTCAAAGCACAAAATCTTAAAATGGCTCCAGTGCTGTGTGTGGTCTTGGCCTCTCATGCTGCTGCCTGCTAGCTTTCCTCCCTGTATTGCCAAAATACACTCCAATGGAAGCCGATGACTTGGAATGCTTGGACATCCTCCCCTTGCCCTGAGAGGTGAAGTGAGTTCTGTGGTTTAGTGCTGGTGCCAGAGTTCCCTGCTTTCCATCCTCAAAGTGAGACCCTGGGGAGCAGCACGGGCTTGTTGGCATGGGCTGGGCTGATGCTGGGGAGCCAAGGGGGCATAAACCCCTCAGTGCTGGGCAGGCTTGAGCCTGTGGAATCCTCTCAGTAAGGCAACCGGTGACCATTCTTTAAGGAAAAAAAACCCAAAAATCTGGGTTTCTTAGGTGGTTTCATGAGCAATTAGAATGCTTTATCTGCTGCTCTAGGTAAAAGCTGGTTTTCCTATGGGTAGTAAAGGAGGAGCAGGGCTGTAGGAGTTGTTTGAAGTTTCTGTGCATTACCCAGGCAGTGCAGGCGCCATAGGAAGGTGGCCGGCAGGAAATAAGAGGTTACAGGTTGTTCTTGTTACACAGATGAAACCATTTTTTATCCTGCAGCACTGGGGCTTGCAGGCTTTTCATTAGTGACCTAGAAGAGGGAGTGAACACTGAACAAAAGAAGCTGACAAGTGGTGTGAGTTAGGGAGGAGTAGAAAATGCTGGGGAACGGGGCCAGGCTCAGCAGCACGGACACGTGGTAACAAGGCTGGGCTTAGAAGTACAGAACAAGCTGAAGAAAAGGTACAAAGAAACTGGGGCAGCTCTGTGCCATCTGAAGCTGTTGTATGTACCATAAAGATCATTTATCTTTTGTCAGGTGATTCTTTGAACTCCCCACTGACACTGGAAAAAAAGGGGAAGATTAAGGAGACCAAATGTTAGAAATTCTTAAAAGACTACTTGTATGAGATGTGTCACATATGATCTTTCCAGGAGAAGAGCTCAGACTGTCTCTTGGTTGTGGAATTGCCTTTTAGTTCAGTCATAACTGGAGTAGGAAAATTACACCTGATTGGCCAGGGAATTCTGGCAGAATGTTGGACCTCCACAGAACTGAAGTTGTCTGTCAATGCTCTTAATAATGATTAAGCAAAAAGTCACTTTTTTTTTAACTGTATGCTTCAACTAGTGTAAATAGTCATCTGTTGTCATAGTGGGAGTACTGTATGAAATCAACATTTGATCTTTTATCCTTCTTTTTGTAGAATTACTCCATGTCTGTGTATCTGGTTCGCCAGCTCACCTCAGCTATGCTTTTGCAGAGGTTAAAAATGAAAGGCATCAGAAACCCTGATCATTCCAGAGCACTAAGTAAGTAATGAACTTGCCTGTCTGTACATCTGGGGGGTAATTAGTGGCTCTGTAGAACTAGAACTGGTAATACAGAAAAGATTTGCTGTATTTTGAGAATGAAGTCCGTGTCCAGGGTTTCACAGGTTCCCTTGGCTGTTGGTGAGGCATCACACCTTTTTCAATGAGGGTTTTTAGGGAACATAAGCAGAGATCCATCTGAAATGTGGTTATGGGAATGCCACAAGCACCCCTTACTGTGCTTGGCTGTGAGGTGCAGCTATTTGTCCTGAGTCCTCTACATTTGTACCTCACTCACTCATAATGATTTATTTATCTCTTGACTTGGTGGGTTGAGTTTGCTCTGTGTGGCTGTTGCTGCATCTCCACTCAAACAACATCAGATAATGTGATGCAGTTTGCCAGTTGCTTATAAGTAGTGACACTGTTGTTGTTTGTGAACTGGTTTTGTAGATTAATTTTTTTAGAGAGCTGAAAGAAGAGTGCATGTACTGCTGAATTGAGGTTAGCATTTGAAATAATGACCTCTATGTATAAATTATTTCTTTATTTTAATAGTTAAAGAAAAACTAACTGCAGATCCTGACAGTGAGATTGCCACAACCAGTCTGCGAGTCTCTCTGATGTGTCCTGTAAGTATGGCTGGAAACTGCCAGATAACAGATCCATATTTTCATCTGAAGTGCAGAATTGGGGCTGCTTTTCAAAGGCCTTGCTTCAGAAACCTCACTGGCTTTATATTTTATTAACAAGCCAAGATAAAACAGTGGGGAGGTAAGGGTGCATCTGCAAGCACCTCATCGTGCAGTAAACCCAGCTGTGGTTTAGGGCTGTGAGTGCCTCAGCTGTGATGCACTGAGTCAAGCTGCTACTTGTGTACAGTGAGGCCTGTAGAGGGATTAATCTCCTATATTGAGATGCTGAGGCTAATCAGGCAGGCTGACAGAATAATTAAAGGATGGAGTGATAATTAAAACCTCTTACCTCCTCATCTTGGCGGCTTTGCCTGTACTGCAGATACAGTAGCAAACAACAACAAAAAAAACGGTGGTCACTTTTTAACAAGGTAATGCTGCCTTGGGGGTTCTCTTCCCAGGTAGAAATTGGTCATTCTGAGTGTAACAAGTACCTGGAGCTCAGGAAAACACCTGAAATATTGGCTTAAAAGAAAATTAGGGAAGTGGGTACTTCAGTAGATTGTTTAATAAAAATGAAATCCTGTAAATAACGTTATTGCAGGTCCATTAGAAATGTTTCTGACTGTTCTCAGTGTGGTGAAGCCTTGGAGCAGGGCTTAAATTTTCCTTTAGGAGCACTGTGTGGGTGCTGTGATGGGGTGGGTTTACTTGTAGCACCCTCAGCCCCAGGCACTTCTGTGGTGAGCAGGAAGAGTTGTTTCACCAAATGCCTCTGGATTAGTTGTTAACAATTCAGGCCTGTTTCTCTGTCTTCTGTTTTGACACCCTTTAAATGCATCTCCTGCAGCTGGGAAAAATGAGACTGACAATCCCATGCCGGGCTGTGACTTGCACACACCTGCAATGTTTTGATGCTGCTCTTTATCTCCAAATGAATGAAAAGAAGCCTACCTGGATCTGCCCTGTCTGTGACAAAAAGGCAGCTTATGAGAGCCTAATACTTGATGGGTAAGAGACTGGCTTTGCAGAGTAGACAATTACTTAAAACTTTTCATTATGTACTCAGTAGCTGCTTTTGTGACTTGAGATTTAGCCATTCCATGCTATTTTTTGTCAAAATACTTCAGGCTGGAGGAGCCGTTAGACTCTGTTAGTTTCTCTTCCCCTAATGAACTATGTAAGTTTATCTCCTAACTGCACCATCAAACTCTTCACTCTCAGTGTATTTCCTCTGGACAAATACAAAAGCAACATCTAAGAATAGGTCTTCTTTTTAGATGTCTCTATCCCTGAAAGGTGTTAACTTCAAAATGTAACTTCTAACTCCTAACAATTGTCTAACTTGGTTCAAGGGATGATGGCTTCTGCTTCAGTATGGAAATCTGTGCATTGCAGTAGTGTTGGAGTGAACTGTGGCTGGGTTGGGATAATTTTATTTTCTGATATCTGCAAAGGCTGTAATTACAGGCTTTCAGGTAAAGAGGAACTAGGGGGAGAAGAGACACAGTGGGTAGAAGGTGATCATAATTATCTTTTTCTCTGTGTCTCCTTTTCACTTAAAATAAAAATGTCACTTAGAATCAAAAGTGAAACTTTATTTTTTCAGCCTCTTTATGGAAATCCTTAATGAATGTTCTGATGTGGATGAGATCAAATTCCAGGAAGATGGCTCCTGGTGCCCCATGAGGCCAAAGAAGGAAGCTGTGAAAGTGTCAAGTCCACAGTGCACCAAAATAGAAAGTATGTACATCTGGGTTCTGGTTGCAAACCAGCACAAAGTCCCGGAGATTTAGTTGTAGGTTGGGTAATGCGTGTGGATGTTGGTGTTTGTTTTGTGGAGGGCTTGCTACCTCTAACCTTCTTGTAATTTAAACTAGAAAAGAAAGGGTTGTGTCCCTAAGAGTGCATTTCTGGTCTTTGTCTCTTCTCTTTATAATAGCAGTTAAGAAAATGAAAGGCTACTTTTGTTTTACATCCTTAAAATGATAAGTGAAAACAAAAGTTTGTTCTTTAATAGTCACAATGTGACAGAGAAGAGTCATAAAGCAGGTACTGGGGCATAACATTCTTTGTAATGGCCAAGGAAGGTGATCTATTATACAGGATCTGAGTTCCTGGTTCTCTTGCAAATATCAGCTGCTGACGTCACCAGCTTTTGGAGAACAATGATGTTTTATTTTCTTCTTCAGGTTCCAGTGTTGTTAGCAAACCATGTTCCGTGACAGTGGCCAGTGAGGTAAACAAGAGGAAGGTTGATGTTATTGACTTGACAGTAGAAAGCTCTTCTGATGAAGAAGAAGATCCTCCAGCCAAAAGGAAGTGCATATTTATGTCTGAAATACACGGGAGCCCAACCAAAGGGTTTGTCAATTTTAAAGTCAGTTGTTACTCTGTAATGTCTCAGCTAAACTGATCTGTAGAGAAATGTACTTGGAATCCAGCTCTACACTTGCAGAGGAGAATGTCTAGGCCTCTCCTGTAGAAGGTTGTATTGATACAGTAACTTGGTATAGGCAAAACACTATTAAATAGATTTACACCTCACAAAAGACTTGTGCTGACTGTTGCTGTGTTTGCAGGGACATTTCTCCGTAGAAAAGGAAGCTGACTAAGCTAGTGGGCAGTGTTCTCCTGAGAAAGTAGATTAATCCAAGTGGAGAAACTTTTTGCATTCTTGCTGAGTTAGTGTCATCTTAAAGGCTTTTCTCTTGCTCTCTGCTATATCCTCTATCTAATCTGCTCTGGTGCCCAGGGAACGAGGCTGTGTTGTGTGTTTCATTCATCCTGTCAGTCTTGGAAGGGAGCCACTTTGCTGTTTTGAATCAAGATGAGCTTTTCCTCCATCTCTCTGTTAAATTCTGGAATGTCTTGGATGCTGTTGGTGGCTGTGGTCATCAGTCAGTCCTGCACCTTTTAGCATAACCAGCGACTTCCCAAGTCCTCTGGCAACTCCGTCATCTTTGTAGTCAGTCTGAATTCAGCACCAGGCTTGACCAGCTTCCCTACTGCTGTGCCATCTTCTGTCTGTCCTGATCTGTGCACCTCAGCTGGGGTGCTGCTTGTGGCTCCCATGATGTTCCTGCTCCTGGCCCGTGGGGCACCCCAGACCTGCAGGGAGTCAGGGCCCCTGGTCAGACTCACCAGCACTCACTGCTCCAGGCTCAGCTTTTAGTGATGGCTCCTCAGTTAGTGTTGCTGCCTGCATGAGGTGTGTGTCCATGTCTCTCTGTGTAGTGGCTTATGACTTGTATTGAAATAATAATAATAACAAACCCAATCCCCTTCTGTTTTGAAGGTTCCCCTTCTGTTTCAGAAGTAATGAGCAGGTGTGGTGAGTCTCTAGTCCACAGGAATGTCTGTGTGGTCCTTGGTCAGCAAGTAGTTGGTCATCTTCAACCACTTTCAGCAGTGATACTGCAATGCTCTTGCTTTTTTGTGAGAATTGTGGAGGAGTCCTTCTGCAAGAGACTCTTCCTCACTTTTACAAGAAAGTGTAGCTACAAATACATCTCTTAATGAAGTTTCAGAAGGCACCAAGACTTCCTTCCGTGCTACTATATTTGAGATGGCTACCTGCAACTGTAATTGTAGGAGGACTGACTTCTTTTCTCTCTATGACCCATGTATTTTCCTTGTTTTTTGGGTATGGATATGGCATATTGGGGTATAGCTTGTCTCCTTTAAACAGTCTTGTCTGAATGCTAGTTTTGGGAAAACTGGGGTGTCTTCTTAGAGGCAGCAACAATGTAGGCTGAAGTATGAGAGGTGCCTGAGAAGGGAGGGTCTGAAATCCAAGCTTCTGACCTCAGAAGCAGGTTAACAGGTAGGAGTTTGGGAAGGAAGATGAGTAGATAACACTGGTGGCTGGAAGGAGCGATACAGAGCATCTGGGAGCAGAATTCTGTGTTTCCACCTGGCATGGAGTTCATGAACTGTTCTGTGCTCGTGGCTGGTGCCTGGGCACCTCTGGTAGTGTTTGTAACAATGCTGCCCAGAGCTCGGGCAGCACGAGGGGAAGCAGAAGGGTTGTAGCATGCTCCTTGAGAGCTGAACTGGAGGCTGTGAGTAACAGGCTTACATTCAATTCCCACCTGTGTAATCTGTGTCATCCTGTGGGGCAGGATAATGGTCAGTTGTGCCCTTGGTGTAACGGGTGGGCGCTGAGCAGCAGTTCTGTGGAGAAATCAAACGGGGCCCTCTCCTCCTGGCTCTGGTCACATGCACATCCCTCTGTGGGTGCTCACAGACACCAGTTGCTGCCTTTGACTGTTGCCAATGACTCCAGCACTGTACTTTGTTTTAATGCCAACTTGCTCTTATGTCACAGCTGCTGTTGAGAGCCAAGATACGGTCATGTTATTATGAAGACTGTTATGAAAAAGGAGATTAGAGTGGAGTACTGTGTAGTGAGTAGCCACGCCGTAGTTGTGTTGTCGCACGGTGACTTGTGAATGAGAGTGCACAGCAGTGCATGGTTTCCCTTGTGCAACTAACAGCCAGGTTGTTTGTAATTTCCCATGCTGTTTGAAACAGGGTTCTCATGTATCAGCCATCTACTGCCAGAGTGCCCAGCGTGACGACGGTCGATGCTGCTGCTATTCCTCCTTCATTAACAGACTACCCAGTACCATTCCATCACCCACCAATATCCAGTATTTCATCAGACTTGCCAGGTAGGTGCTGGGTGTTTTTCATGTGTGTTCTGACAGCAGTATTGTTTTATGGGGTGGGTAGAAATTGGAAGAATTGATTAACTCTTTGTTTTTGTTGTTTGTTGTGTTTTTTTTTTAATGGAACAAGTGTATATGCAGTATGGCACTGATGTGATGTCTAGACAAGCCTAGTACAGGCTGTCTGCCCGTTTTCAGATTGCATTTCACAACAGTGATGTGGCAAACACTGCTTTTGGGGTACAAACTGGCACTTGAGCACGGCAGTCAGAAACTGCTCTTGCCATGCTCAGCCAGACTTTGTGTAAACATCCAGTAGTTATGTGTTGTAGATGCAAGGGAGAGTAGTTGCTTGTTTTAGTTACTAGAGGTGTGAGGGTGCTGACTCATCCCAGCCCTCAGTGTAGTTACTCTGCTAGCTGATTGTAGTGGTGCTCTGTCTAGACTGTATGAAAAAGGTTAAGGTGAGCTACAATCTGTGAGCTGACCTCTATTGACTTTCTTTACCTAGACATACCCTAAATGCCTATGATGTATTCTTCAACACTGCTGCTAAATATCAGACAAAAGGTGGGGATACTGATTGTTTTCTATCCTGGCTCCTTGAAAAGAACACTGTGTTTAGGGACTCTGGGGGTTCTCTTGGCCGGCTGTAACAAACCCAGAGCCCA
>VXBB01008873.1:315-22564 GCA_013399915.1 Illadopsis cleaveri | reverse complement strand
CGATCTCGGCGGCGGCAGCGCGCCCGACATCATCTCCCTGGACTGACCCTGGGGGCAGCACGGGACCCCGCAGGCATTGCACACAGCTGCTGCTGCTCCTCCTCCTCCTCCTTCTCCCCCCACCCTGGAATTCCAGCGCCTGGGAGCTCACGCTGATATTTATTTTGAAAGGATTTGCCTCCTTTTGGGAGAGTGGGGTGTATCTGTTGATGCTAGGAAGAGAAGGGGTAGAATGATTTTTTTGGTTGGGTGGTGGTGGTTTTTTTTTGTTTTCTTTCCCCTGCTCATTGAATAGCTGGTGTAGAAAAGGCCCTTTTGAGAACACGTGTTCAAGCTTTTGGTTTGTTCTGGGGATATAGACTTTCTGTTGTGTGGATTCCATAAGTGGTTTCTAATTTTGTTGTAAAACACAGCAATAATGTAAAAAAAAAAAAAAAGTTGTTTTTTTTAAAAAAAGAAAAGCACTTACTCTAGGACAGCAATTAGGACAAAGCTGCAGAAGTGTAAGAATTAGTGACCTTTTAATGTTTTCACTGGGGCCTGTAATAAACTTCATTAAGAGAATGAAGCTTTGAAATAGCCATGATGTGTTTTATGTCTTGTTCCCCACCTTCCCCTTACCTGGGGATGTACTGGAAGCCTCTATAAATGGAGTTGTTGGGGTTTTTTTTCCAAGTTTCATGTTTTTCGCAAATGCAACAAGAGCCTAAGCTGTGACCTCTTCTCTTTTGTGTTCTTTGAGCTAGGAAGGGGACAGACTATCTATGCAAACCCTGCATCACACAGTCTCTGTGCTGCCATGTTGTAATTGGGACACCTTGCCACCACCAAAAACTCCCAGTATACAGCTGAGTGTATGTACAGCTGCTTTCTGTGGCAGCTGTAAGGAGATGAAATAGGAACAACTTTCTCCAGTGCAGGAGCATTTTCTCGGATTTCCTGATTATGGTTTCTGTCTCTTCAGCAGTTGCTGTATTCCACGTGGACTGTGAGGGAGGCTTGGCTTTTTAGGAGATAGAAGCCATAGCTGCACAGTATCCCTACCTAATTTTGAATTGTGTGTTTAGGGCTTAATGATGCTTTGCCCCGCATTTCCTGGCCTCCTGATTGTTGCTTTTCTACTTCAAAGGGAACAACTTCCCCCCCGTTTTACTCCTCCGATGACTGTGCTGCTTTGTTTGTGTGTATGCGGTGTCTGCCCACACACACCTGGGGATAACCTCAGCAGTACTGTATGTGGAAGAGGTTACAGGCTAGGAGAACCAAGTCATTTCCATGGAGCTGGAATAATGGTATTGTCTATGTATGCTGAAATAACAGCTTTTCTAAGTGTTGCGTTTCTGTTAAGTAACTGTATTTGAGATTATTCCTTCCCTAATGACCAGATATTAGTTTTTTTGCTAATTTTGTGTTCCTTTTTTCTTACCTCCTTAGTTGGATGTCTGGTGCTTTTTGCCTTTCAGTACTGTTACAGTATTTGAACCAAGTACATGGATGAGAAATATTGAAACAGGATGTTTTGTAACTTTTGTCTGCCCTGTACCCTTACCTTTAATGCTGCATTACTGTTCCTTATTGCCTTTTTTGTATGATTTTTCACAGCAGTCTTGAGTTCACATGTTGGTCTTAATAGTGCACCCAGTTTTCCTTTTTTCTTATCTGTTTAATATTTTGTACCTGTTAAGGATCAGTTGTTAGCATGATTTATTTCCAATAAAACCATGCTTTTCATGAAGTTTTTCCTGATGGCCTGCAGCAGATCAGTGCTTTCTGCATCACCATTGCACGTCAACTTGAGCTATAAGTAGAGAGTGGAAAGAGGTTCGAAGAGTAATTCTGAATAAAAGATTTAAAACTGGTCTCTGCTGAAAATGCTGTTTGTGCTCTTAATGTCAAACTCGAGTGTGGCTGAACCAGCTGAGGGGATGAGAACATCTCACATGTACATCAGAAAAGTGAAGTAAGGACAAGTGTCCTTAGGATGTGCTCTAAACCACTCAGGCTGTAATAAAATACAGCTGCAGTTTTGTAAATTGCTGTGCCCCATGTAGAAGGCAGTAATTGGGGCTGAGGTAGGATTGTGTTCTTCAGCTGTTGTGGGCTGCAGGCTGCACTTAACTTCAAACCTTCCAGAGCCATGACAGCAGTGGTGGGAACTGAGGATATTTGATCCTGGGTTGTCACAGGCTGTGGTGTGAGTGCTTTTCCTGCAGTGCCAGTAAGTACAAGGCCTGTGCAGCCCCTGAATCCTTCAACTCTGCTAAGGACGAGGCTGTACCAAAGGGTCAGAGCAGTGCAGTGCCCCTTTCCATCCTTCTGCTTCCACAAGAGAACAAGGAATTTGTTGGGATGGGTAGGGAGGGGGACGGAGGCTGTAGCAGAGGTGGGGCCTGCACCACCCCTCTCCTGCTGAGCCACACTGGCCAGTGTAGCTAGATGTGCCTTTGGTTCATTTTCCTTCCAACAAATCCTGAAAATGTCTGTCCAAGGACTTCTAGAGAAAGAGCTTGGAGAAAAGATTAGTTAACTTCTTGCCTCTTTCTTTCCACTCTTTGAGTGGACTGTATCAAATACACCTTTGAGCCATCTGCAGAAGGGCAGTAAAGCTGATGAGGTTAACACTCCAAGTCCCCCCTACTGCACAGATAACACCATGCTGTGAAAGCCTTGCTGCACAAACTGGCCTTTTTACCCTCAACCATTCAACTGCTAATAATTTTTTGTACCGTTTCTGGAAGTGAACCAGCTGCTAAAATCCTAGTGACAGACTTACCCTCTTCAAGGCTCAGCCTAAGCTGGCTTCTGGTTTTCATACTTGCCATCAGATAAAGCTGTTGGAGAGCCATGGAGACAGGACTTTCCTGCCCAACACCACCACAACTGCTCCACGAGCTTGTGCATCTGTCCAGCAGCACAAACAGGCATTTCCTGCATCAGAAAATANGTCCTGGTTCCAGGCAGGACAGGGCTCCTTTCCACAGCAGCTGGGAGGGGCATGGCCAGGACCTGTGGGTTGTTCTGCACCACCTCACATTGCCAGTGGTGGGAGGAAGGGACCCTCTCAATGGAGTGGGGTGTTTGCAGTTGTGTTCCATGGCAACCACTTTGCATGTGAATCTGTCACTTTCGCAAACTTTATCAGTACTCTTGCTTTCACTGTTTATTTTCTTATCTCATTGCTGTTTCCAGTAAATTGTTCTTATCTCAACTGCTGATCTTTACCATTGATGCCTCTAATTCTCCTCTCCAGCCACCACAGTGGTGGGGATGGTGTGGGGAGAAGAGAGTGATTAGTGGATACCAAACTAGTAACTACACAAGAGCAAATGGCCTCAAGACTGGAAATTATGGAAAAAATCTTCACAGAAAGGCTGTTGGACAATGGAAGGGGCTGCCCAGGGAGGTGGTGGAGTCCCTGTCCCTGGAGGTGTCCAAGGAATGACTGGATGTGGCATTTCAGTGCTCTGGGCTGGTGACAAGGTGGGGATTGGTCACAAGCTGGACTTTATGATCTTTGACTTGGAGTTATTTTTCAATCTAAATAATTCTGAGAGTCTGTGATTCCGATGTTAGCAGGGATTTTCTTTATCTCTCGTAAATCTAAGTGGTGGGTTCTGAAAAACTTACCTGGAACTTGTAGGTCTAGGTAAAGTTTCTTGTAGGAGACTTTAACTTGTAGGAGACTTGTAGGTAAAGCCTCTTGCAGGAGACAAGGAACTCAGGGGGAAAAAGAGTGTGTATCACCTTCGGAAAGAGGGGCAGGCAACTCTGGAATTGTTCAAGGATGTTGCTGGATCATGCAGAAAGGAAAATGGAGAGGTGAAAGCCCAATTAGAGCTTAATCTGGCCACTTCTGTGAAGGATAATAAAATGTTTTTATAAGTACAATAATGGCAAAAAGAGGGGCAAGAGCAACCTTCGTTTTTTATTGGATGGGGGAAATACAGTAACTAAAGATGTGGAAAAGGCTGAGGTATTTAACACCTTCTTTGCCTCAGCTTTCAACAAGAAGACATTGTCCTCAGGACAAGTGGCCTCCTGGGCTGGTGGATGGGGACAGGGAGCAGAACAGCTCTGCTGTTATCCAGGAGGAAGCAGCTGCTGACCTGCTGAGCCACTCAGACGCTCACAGACTTCTCTGGGATCAGATGGGATCCATCCTAGGGGGATGAGGGAGCTGGTGGATGAGCTCCCCCAGCTGCTCTCCATCATTTCTCATTAGTCCTGGCTCACTGGGGAGCTGCCAGAGCACTTGAGGTGCCAATGTGAGCCCATCCCCAAGAAGGGCTGGCAGGAAGATCTGGGGAACTCCAGGCCTGTCAGCCTGACCTGGGTGCCTGGCAAGGGAATGGAACAGATCCCCTTGAGTGCCATCACAGGGAACCTACAGCATGGCCCAGGGATCAGACCCAGCCAGTGTGGGTTTAGGAGGGGCAGGTCCTGCCTGACCAACCTGAGCTCCTTTTATCCCCAGGTGACCCACCTGGGGGATGTGGGAAAGGCTGTGGATGTGTCTACCTGGACTTCAGCCAAGCCTTTGACACCGTGAGCCACAGCATTCCCTGGAAAAGCTGCAGACCACAGCTTGGGCAGGTTCAATCCTCTCTGGGTTAAGAACTGTCAGAGAGTGCTGGGGATGGTGCTGCATCCAGTTGGTGTCCAGTCCCTGGTCATGTCCCCCAGGGATGTGTGTTGGACCCAGTCCTGTTTAATATCTTCAGTGATGATCTGGGTGAGGGGATCAAGTTCACCATCAGGAAACTGGCAGATGACACCAAGTTGTCTGGGAGTGTTGATCTGCAGAGGGTAGGAGGGCTCTGCAGAGGGCCCAGGACAGGCTGGATCTAGGGCCCAAATCTAACAATATGAGGTTTAACAAGACCTAGAGCCAGGTCCTGCANTTAGGTTGGACATCAGAAAGAAATTCTTCACATGGTGATTGGACATTGGAATAGGCTGGCCAGGGAGGTGGTGTTGTCACCATTTTTAAGAAAAGACTGGATGTGACCTTCAGTGCCATGGCCTGGGTGACAAGATGGTGTTGTGGTCACAGGTTGGACTCGATGACCTCAGAGGTCTTTTCCAATCTAATTGTTTCTGTGATTCTGAACTGACAGCCTTTTGCCATCCACTTCCCAGAGCACAGAGGATTCTTGTCAGGAGATCAAAGAATGTATCTTCTGTCTAAGAGGACAAAACTTGACCGTTCAGCAAGAATTCCTGACAGAGCAACAGTGAAGTTTTAACTTTCTAGGTTAAAAACAATTGTGGTCTAGGCAAATTGTGAAGAACACCTTTAGTCCTAGGTGGATTTTTTTTAAAATGGGCTTTTGACACAGGCAGGAGTGGTCACAGACAACATACAGGCAACAACAACCACATAAGTCAAATTAAGATGTCATTTGTATTTTTTTTTAAATAGATGATCATGTCATCACCACACTTTGTTAACACTCTGTGTGTATTCAATGTGATGCCCTAAAAAATTTCCATTTCCTTCCTGATTTTAAGAAGACATTGTCAGGACAGTGCATCACACACCATGAAACAGAAGTCATTACAATTTACCTAAGAAGTTATCCAGAGGTGGAACAAACTCCTTGAAGCCTTTGCCTTTACTGTTTCAGGCACAACTTACCAAGGATCTCCAGTCAGAATCTGCCAATGATCAAAGATGCACTGATAAAGCCTGGCTGCCAGTGTTGGATCTCAAATTGGCAGCAAAACCTAGTGGGAAGTGGAAAAAAATAAAAAAATTAAAAAGGGATGAGCCAGATACAGGAAAAAATAGAATTGACTTATTGTGAGTTTCTGCATAGACAAAACCCTAGAACACCCTAAAGATAGCTAGGAAACTGCTGCTTTCCAATTAATTCTTTAAAGCAGGTAAAAGTGAGGCCAACTCCCACTTGCAGAAAGATCTCATGTCACCAAGTTAATTGGCAATAAAAAGGCAAAATTCAATTCAGATAGACAGAGTGGGATATGGCAGAAAAGGTGTTTCACATGTCACAGGAACTGACCTGGTCATCTTGAGCTCCTTGAGCTACTATAAGCACCCAGAAGTGTTAATTCAGTGTTCAGAAGCAGCCAAGGTGAGAAATGGAGGGCTTGCACCTGTGAGGAAAAGAACAGGACAGAAAACAATATGTTCAGTGGCAGCCTGTCCTTCATCATGAACCTGTGCAGTGTGGCTCTATTATTATCAAAGCAATTACTGCAGAGAAGGTTCCAGAAGGGGAACACGAACAAAGCCCTGAACACCCTCAGCCAGCTTGGGTCCTCCAGCCTGGGAAAGGCAGCAGTGCAGTAGGACAGATACAGAGGGCTAAAAATTAAACGTGGAAAAAGACCTAAATACTCAAACCCAGCCACATAAGTATGTAAATTATTATTTTTAAGATGTTAGATTGCCAGTTTAGGCTTTAAAACTCGACCATCTCTTAGTTCACCACTGATTACTTAAGCAGGTACCACACTGATGCTTTGAAAGGAGCCACCTCCAAAATAAAACATGACATTTCTTGCAGTTTTTTCCATGTGAGGAGTTCCAAGTGTGCCCTGTGAAACCTCCTGATGTCACAGGATACTCCTGAAGTGCATTTTTAAAAAGGGAGGAGTGAAATGGGACACACAAACAAACCACAGTACCAGAGGAAGGTGTCTGTTCCACACTGAAGTTTCAGGGGCAACATAAGAAAGACCACATTACTTAGAAGGTGATTATTTTCAAGGTAGCCTTGGGATCGGCAAGGGGGTGCCCTGTCATGGAAGCTTCTTGGGCTGGCACAGTGTCTTCCTTTTAAAGCTTCAAATTCGTACTAAATTTCTTACCCTGCTGCTGCTGGTGACCAATTCTTCCCCCCAGGTTTGCTGCAAAGGAAAATCTTTACTTACAATGATGGAAACCCAACCTGAAAAGGAGAAGTCTGAGTGTGCAGGAGCTGCCACGTCTTTCTGGCACCCTCTGCTGGCACCAAAGCCTGGAGGAGCTGGCTGCCAGGAAAAAAGGAGTAAATTATCTGAACTGGAGATGTTCTGAACCGAACATGTACAGGACAACAGGCTGACAACCAGCCTGATAAATATTGCACCTAAAAAACTCCATCGATTTGGCTTAGAAACATCACTACAGCTGCAAAACTCCCCTGCTTTGCCAGGATAGGTCTCACAAGTCATAGAGGTGGAAAAAAATTCTACATTTTGCTCTTTTGTCTTTGCACTCACATCCTTCAGCCCTGATGGCCAAGACAATTTTTAAGCAGCTGGGCTGGTATATTTCCTCCCCACCACCCAGCACTGTGGTCTGGAATTAATTTTTAAGACAGGATTTAAATCTTCTGATTGCTTTTAAGATAGTTAAGACAAATTGGTACGTGAAAAGCTGGGTTTAGTTATAAACAAATACTTTTAGGTTGGAATGTATTTTCCAGGCTTTTCGTGGAAAAATTTAATTTACTAAGAAAATGCACTTATTCAAAGGCCACAAGTTAATGTTTAAACAGTTCAAAAAGAGTTTATTAAAAAAACTCCAATTCTTTCTACTCTTTCTAGTTATTTAGGATACCCATTGCTTGTTATCCCAAAGGGTTACTGACAGAAAGAAGTTACCTCCAAATACTAACTTCGCCAGAGGAAAGGTAATTTATAAACAACAATTTACCTACCCACTTACACACCCACTTGTATTGCGCTATTTCCATTTAACCTTTTCATAATTTTAGAATAAAAAGCCTCCTAAAATCACAGAATGAGAATGGTTTGGGTGGAAAGGAACTTCAAGTCTATCCAGTGCCACCCCCTGCCATGGGCAGGGACAACTTCCATTATCCCAGGTGGCTCCAGGTCCCATCCAGCCTGGCCTGGGACACTGCCAGGGATCCAGGGGCAGCCACAGCTGCTCTGGGCACCCTGTGCCAGGGCCTGCCCACCCTCCCAGCCAGCAATTCCTTCCCAAGATCCCATCTGGCCCTGCCCTCTGGCACTGGGAAGCCATTGCCTGTGTCCTGTCCCTGCAGGCCTTGTCCCCAGTCCCTGGGCAGCTCTCCTGGAGCCCCTTGAGGCCCTGGCAGGGGCTGGCAGCTCTCCCTGGAGCCTTCTCTTGTGCAGCTGAACAGCCCCAGCTCTGCCAGGCCTTAGAAGAAGGTTGGCTGTCCTAAGGGTTAACCTGCTAAACTAAAAACAGTCTATGCTTACCCTCTTACAATCAAATCAAGACAAAATAATGTTTTACCTTAAAGACAGGATCCAGAACTAGCTGGCAGAATGTCTTCATCAACTTCTTTCCATCTGGGCTAGTGGCTGATTTCCTGAGTTTTCCAATTGCTGGATCAAAATATTGAAAGAAGATGTTTATTTTTATTCATCCAGTTTGAACTCACAGAGTATCCACTTCCCCCGCAAATTTCCACATTTAAGCAGAGATTCAAATAACAGAAGGTGGCTAATTTCAATACAGAATGACTGCTAGAAGTCTGTGGAGGTGAAGGATGGCTTTTTGTTCTTTTAGGCCTCTGATTTTTTTTTTTTCCTATAAATGCTGACTTTAACATGCATTTTTTTCAGGCTGGACAGGGTTTGGAGCAACCTAGTCTGGTGAAAGATGTCCCTACCCTTAGCAAGGGGTTGGACAGATGACCTTTAGGGTCTCTTCCAACCCAAACCGTTCTGGGATTCTATTATTTTTAGGCTTTTACAGGCAAATAGGCACTTTAAGCAACTTTGCTATCAAGAATTCTCCTACTCCACCCTGCTATCTCTAACTGCATACTGAAGCCTTGCTAAAATCATTTAAATAAGATAAATCCTGGAGGAACCTATGAGCTAGATGAGTCAAAGTAGGTAAATTTATTACAAGGCACCAGAAGACAAGCAAATACATTTAACTTTCACACCTGTATAAATCATTCAGTTAACAGCAAGCTGTGTACACAGCTAATAGCGAATCAAGGCTGTCGATTTCAACAGTTCCAGGTTTATTAAATTCACATAAATACTCACTGGAATCATGAGACTGGATTTGGTCTATCATCTTGTGTTTGTGGTTTAATTTTACCCGTGCAAGCCAATGAAATCATCTGGGTTCTGGAGCTATCAGAGTGAATCTTTCCTCTCTGCTCTTACAGAGAGGAGAAGGTACACACAGAGTATCTGCACAACAAGAAATTTCCTTTCTCAGTGTCGCGGTTCAACACTCAGATACTTAAATATTTTTGTTGCAGGAGTTCCAAACTCCCGCCTGGGGCTGCCTGTGGGAGCTCAGCTCAGCAGAAGCACTTGTATGCACCGCTGACATCCTCAGAGTGTCACTGTGGTATCTCAGCATGGATCTGCAGCCTTCCCTCTGCTGCCTTTCCACCCCAGAGGTTTCTCACCGTCTCTTCCACGTCATTTCAAGCCCAACTGCAGCTTTGAAGCCAGAGTTTTCGTTCCATATGGTGGGAATATTTATAACAAAGGTTAAATTGAAGCTTGAGAAATGTATCTGTAAAGCTCTGATTAGGATCTGGAGGATGATCACTTTGTGATGAGTGTTAACTGAATGGTTTGTGAAACTTTCTCTGGCATTTAAAATAGAGGTGGCTCTTTCCTGCCACACAGATGGAACTGGCCTGACTTAAGGGTGGCTGAGATTCATGGAATATAAGAATTACAGTAAATCCTAGCTGAGAGACCTTTGTTTCAGTTACTAGGTAAACTGCAGTTAATTTTAGCTGTGCAACAAGCCAGTACAGGAGAATTCCATCTGAGCAAAGGGAAACAGGACTAAAAACTGGTGAGACAGTCAGTCTTGTACCTCTTTGCTGAAAAACATAGTATCTGAACCAACCCAGGAAGGAGAAGAGAGACAGGCTCCACTCTCCAATTCTATCAATTCCTCACCTTAACAGCTGGACCATCAAAGAAAATTTCCAGTTGATTTTGCTTTTTTTATTTTACAGTTCTTAGCTGCAACACAGGAAATACTATTTTATAGAATTACTATACTATCTTTCTCTCCAACTTTCTGCTTCCAGAGATATCCAGCACATTATCATATAATTACTGATAGAAAAACAGAGACTCTTCAGATCAGAACAGAGCAAATTAAATATCTTCTCAGTCAGGAATAGCAGAAAGGCCAAAGGTCTCTTGTTGTGTAAGTGTCAGAAGCAGCAAAGTGAGACACAGAAAGCAAATCTTATGGATTTAAAGAACCACAGTTCCCCTTCAGCAGTTTGCCCCCAGCAGATGTCTGACATTTGGGATTTGAATGACACTGAGAAACTGCCTTGTGGTTACACATTTTGTCACTAGAGGATGATCTGCTTTGTAAATGCTCCCCTCCCTCCTAGTAGCTTTCATTCCCCAGTTGTTTAGTCTGAAATACCATCCCCAAAAGAAAGAACATGGGACAGTGAGGGGGAAAGGGGACTGAAGAATGACTCTGAACTGCCAGAAATGTATGCAATTATTTTCCTTCAAGGCTGGTACTCTCCAAAACTGGATTTCAACCATAGCAAAGTCTTTATATCTTCTTTACCATAAGAAGATATATTTTATCACTCATTGGTCCAGCTTCACCTTCTCCATACATGGGAATGATGACAGCGACATCTTCCACAACACTCTGGTAAAGTTCCTCCAGCTCCAGCTGCAATCCCAGCAGAGAATGGTCCATTTGTTCATCATCAGTATGGGTTTGATAAGTTCTGCAATAGCTGGTCACAGAACTCTCTCTGTCTGTACACAAACCCCTTAACAAAATGTAAGCAGAATTAAAACTTGTATTATATATGGGCAAGACCACTAATCTACTTGATAGAGTGCTGAGCGGGAAAGTCAAACTGGTACCAAAACCATCATTCTCAGTTGCCTGCACTTTTCTAATGGAAGGAGAAGAGAGACAGGCTCCACTCTCCACGATTTTACTGAAAGATCAACTTTATTTCCTGCATTCCTACATTATTTCCTTCATTCCTACACATGTGTATTTACACTCAACACACAGGTTGGATATGTGTTGCTGCAGCCCTCTTGTTAGAAGGTAGAAATGAGGAGAGGCACAGACTTCTTGTCTATCACAGCATGAAAAGGGTCCTGGTTTATTCCTCTTTACAGCTCAGCCATCCTGACTCCAACTATTCACTGACTCTGGCTGCANACTGCAGACTTTTACCCAGCTAGACTGTGAGTGCAGGTTCCAACAACAGGCTCTAACTGCAGACTCAGACTGACCTCACAGCAGTGACTCTCCCTCCCCAGGATTATTCTTCATCATTCCCCCTCGTCAGCTAACCCACTCCGTTTTATCATACTTGTCTTTATTGCATATAGTTGTGACTCATCAGGGGCGTGGCTGTATTGGGTAATTAACACAGCTGTTACTTGTCAAGAGAAAGGTCACCTCTATTCCCTTCTCCTACTATGAAGTGCTACAATCTCCTAAAACAGAGAAAAGGCCATGGGCTAAAAATGCATATCAGAATTCATATCATTAGAAGTTAAACTGTTAGAGAAACAAGCTTCTCCTATCACTTATGATTTTTTTTTTCCTTAAGAAGAAGACAGTAAAATACACTGAGTTCTTTCCAGCTGAAGAGCATGTTTACCTGAAACAGTCAGTCCCAACAGGGGCACCATCAGTGACAGGAGGGTTGCTGTGACTTCGGAGAAGAAATCAACATTTCCAGGGAAGTTAATTAAGTTAATAAGAAAACCCAAACCATCCCTGAACTGTCTGATGAAGGCAGGGTGATGTCTGAGAGTTTACAATTCACAGAAATTGTACTGTAAGAGAAGAAAATAAAAATAACAAATTAATAATGTTTCATTTTTCTGCCAATTTTATAAGTTGCATTAGTTGGGCAATTACTGTGCCAACACTGTTATGATGTCAGTATTTCTTAATATACTTCAATATTTCAATTTCTAAAGTTATTAGGACCTAAAATTCTGCTTTTGGTGTAATTAATTTTTATTCTTGTTCAAAACCAACACCCTAACATATTAGTCACAGCATGACATCACTGTGAGACACTTGTAGATCAATGCTCCAATTCACTTTAAAATTTATTCACTTTAAAACTTTGCAGTTGCAGACAAAGATTGAGGAAATAAAAAGGTACAGCCCTCCACAATAAGAAATCCACTAAAAATGAAGGATACGAATAAGAAACTCTCCAAAAGCATCTTCTTCTATACTGAGGAGCAGGTAAAAATGATCAGTGGGTACCACCTAAAAGATCTCCCCCAAAAGTGCCCAGATTGCACTCTGAGGACTGTGAGCTTCTGTTCTGCAGCTCACAGCTTGAGGCACATGTCAACTTAAAAAAGATCTGGCGAGAGGCAAGGCTTTCAGCAGAGCATTCTTCTGTCTTCAGATTTTAAAGAAGAAGACAGGAGGAAAAGATACAAACAGAATTTACGTAGATTCAATTATGATACATCTTTCTTGCTCTTTTTCTGTGTGTCTGTGAATCAGGTTCCTCAAGCTCTGGCTGAAGAAATCATGCTCTACACGCCGAGGAGTCTGACAAGGTTGATTTGTTCTGTTCTACTGTGAAATTCACCCTGAGGAGGGAGGAAAAAAAAGAAAAAATCAGCTATTGCTTTCCTTCAAAGTATACAAATGTTGATAAGAAAAGTTTTATAGTTTTACTGTCATTAAATTCACAACCTAAAGAGGAGATGAGGTTGTTCATGCTTTTAAGCTTAATATTACAAATATCCATTCACATTTTTGGTATGTTTGTATGAGTACAAAGAGCAGACGCATAACTTAAAATCCAGCCCTGCTTTTGTACCACAAAATGTCAACCACCACAGAAAATGAAGAACCCACTTGCAGAGACGGAACAGATCATCCCTTCTGATGGAATCTTGAGTGGGATCAGATGTGACAAACCCCACAAAGGTCTGTCACCTCTGAGGGGCCAGCCCTTGCAGAGAAATGGCTTAAAATAATTTTGCAAGACGGCTCTGTAAGTGTGTTTTGTAAAGCAAAGGTTTAACAAAAGATAAAATAACAAACAATGAAACAAAAGAAAAAACTGAGCAAACTGCCAATAGAAGCAGCTGCATTAGTGAAGAACAGGTAAAGAGACCAACAGGTGCCTTTGTCTTGGCACTGAGCAAATGCTGGTAAGAAGAGCATGGAAGATTCTAATTTTCCTTCCTTATATGTTCAGAGGGAAACTGAAACACTTCTCTTTATAGAAAACATCTACCTGGTTGTGGGAAATGCACTGCTACACCCTTTGAAATGTTCCAGGAGGGTTTGGTGTGCACAGCCGAGAGCTGCAGCTCTCACCNGAAATTCACCCTGAGGAGGGAGGAAAAAAAAGAAAAAATCAGCTATTGCTTTCCTTCAAAGTATACAAATGTTGATAAGAAAAGTTTTATAGTTTTACTGTCATTAAATTCACAACCTAAAGAGGAGATGAGGTTGTTCATGCTTTTAAGCTTAATATTACAAATATCCATTCACATTTTTGGTATGTTTGTATGAGTACAAAGAGCAGACGCATAACTTAAAATCCAGCCCTGCTTTTGTACCACAAAATGTCAACCACCACAGAAAATGAAGAACCCACTTGCAGAGACGGAACAGATCATCCCTTCTGATGGAATCTTGAGTGGGATCAGATGTGACAAACCCCACAAAGGTCTGTCACCTCTGAGGGGCCAGCCCTTGCAGAGAAATGGCTTAAAATAATTTTGCAAGACGGCTCTGTAAGTGTGTTTTGTAAAGCAAAGGTTTAACAAAAGATAAAATAACAAACAATGAAACAAAAGAAAAAACTGAGCAAACTGCCAATAGAAGCAGCTGCATTAGTGAAGAACAGGTAAAGAGACCAACAGGTGCCTTTGTCTTGGCACTGAGCAAATGCTGGTAAGAAGAGCATGGAAGATTCTAATTTTCCTTCCTTATATGTTCAGAGGGAAACTGAAACACTTCTCTTTATAGAAAACATCTACCTGGTTGTGGGAAATGCACTGCTACACCCTTTGAAATGTTCCAGGAGGGTTTGGTGTGCACAGCCGAGAGCTGCAGCTCTCACCAGAGCTCCATCCTTCTCCTCTTCTCCCACCTCTGCTCCTCACTCTGCCAAGCCCTGATTCCAGTCCAGCTTCCCATCTCCCAGGATCTGAGCCCTCTTCCCGGCCTCCTGCACACCTTGGGTCTCCTCCTTTTGGAGACAAAACACCAGCTCTAGAAACTGGTGGTCCAGCCCAGCAAAAAACCTCTTAAAAAAATTAATGAGCCTAGTGCAGAATTTTTAGAGCCCCCTTCACAAATTATATCCCTGAAAGAAACAGTTCTTATTTTAGTAACTCTTCTATCTTTTGCTAAGAGTATTTCCACTTTTTCAGCTTGTAAAAAAAGAAAGGAAAAAAGAAATCTTGACCCCCAGAAATGCTGGTATTTATCTGTAAAGCACATGAGACACCTTAGCAAAGCCAGGTGAGATGTTACTAATCTTGGACTGTCTCAGTCTGTCACAAGCACCTTTAATGTGGTTATTCCTGCAAATCCCCTTAATGCAGGAAGTGCTTCACAGGGACAGGGAAAAGGACAGAAGTGGGAGGAAAAAGTGATAGGGAATAGCAAACAAGTAAACACAGAAATCCCATGTTATAGCATTGGTTTGTACTTGTTGATGAAGTGAAGAAAAATACCCCACAAGAAACACTAAATAAACCCTGTCTGAGCTGGAGTCACAAATGACTGAAAAATCAAATTAAGCACGCGTTTCTCTTCCTATACCAAAAAAAGTTTCCAACACAGCTGGTGTGCTAATGAGCACATCTTCCTGCAAGGATAAGATATTAATTTAAAATATCAACCAGCCCAGCTCAAAATATAATGAAATGTAAGAGACAAAACAGGACTTTTTTGTACATGAGCAGATACACTGCAGATATAAATTACTGCATGTTCTCTTACTAACTTTGGATCTTTAGTTCAATTTTTTTAATTGTATGTTTTCTCAGAAATCGGTTCTCATTAAAATAGCCAAGTTCTGTTTGGAAATGAGAAATATCTCAGCAGCAGCCTGGCCTCTTCACCCCAAAATGTGTTATTTCCCCACAGTCCTTTTCATTTGTACTTTCTTTTCTACTTAAATCAACCAACCAACCAACCCCTCCTTCTTTTGCCACCAAGAGAAACTTAGTATAAACAAGACAATTTTTAGTGTATGTTTACACTTTTGTCCACCTCATATGAAGGTACCTCATTTCTGAGTTTGACCCATTAGGTTATTCTTCAGCTTAATAAAGAAACAATGATATACCTTTTCTAGAAAGTTCTGCAGTGCCCTGGCCCCCAAAGTCACACACACAGCAACACTTACATACTTCTTCTGAACTTAGAACTATTTCTTTCTTCTCTTTCTTTTCAGCTTACAGATGGCACCACCACTTTTCTACATTTATAGTTGTGCCTGTTTTTTAAGTTGTGCTGTGCTAAAAAATATATAAAATCAAGACTCTTAGCTAGAATTAAGTATAATTCCAGAAGTGCGCTGTGTACACCTATTTCATAATGTAAATAAATACTTAAGTGTTGAGAAATTCACCTACCTGCTCATTATGCTTTCTAATTTTATGCTTTCTTACTGATCCTTGCATCCGATAAATATTTAGCTAGCAAAGATAATTGCATTTTGACCTGAAACTTTTTCCATTGTCTTCAAGTTTCCACCACATTTATACACACAGGCCACACTGTGGTTTTCTTTTGGGACAAGGAGCAGAGATGGCCATAGCTGTTTATTTTTATTTCTTATTTTAAGCCTCCTACATGTGCCTATTTACATTAATTGTAAATGTAAACATCATGGACATATTATTATCCTGTGGCAGGATCTTCAGGATTATATATCAATAAATGCTATCCACTCCTAAACCTTTTTATTTACCACTTCATTTACACAAATTCCAGAACAGGCCTGGACATGTGTGCTGGTCTATAAGAGAGAAAGGTGCTGGCATCACAGTGTCTTTGGTATTAAATACAATTGAAAACACATATTCAGATTAAAAATTAAGAGTGGCTTTAATTTTAAGTGATTTTAATTGAAGAGCTGTTACAGAATTTCTGTTCTGATGTGTCAATCAGCAATCAGATCAAAGGTATCTTGCAATGAAATGCTTGCTGCAGAGGGGTTGAGAACCTCTGTGTACTCCAGCAAGCAAGAAATTAATGAGGTGAAAACAGTATCTGTAGAAGGGAGAAACATCACCACTTTATTAAAAACAGAACTTAACCTTTTTTTCCCAAAACTCCCAAGTTTCATGGCCAGTAGAGGCAGAAAATGACCTTCCTTCCTTTTACCTTTTAGCTGACGTTATTTGGGTAGCTCACATTGCAATGCTGCCAGTAATGCCTCCAGACTAGACTCCTTCTTCTCCTGCAGGGCATCTTTTCCTCTTAAAGATGTTGAAATTCTTATTGTAATGAATAATTACATGCTTCACCTCAAAAATAAATATCCTGAAAGCCAAAGAACAATGAGAACACTTACATAAGCTGACATGAGTAACTAGAATGTCCATTTCAGTAAAAAGTAACATTAATGCAAGGAAAGACTACAAGAATTTGAGAAAAAAAATTTAAAAAGTGAAAGAATTTAAATAGCATTAATTCTCAAGAAATGCAAAGGTGTGCAAGCATCTGTTTATCACTGGTTCACTAGAATAAAAACAGACTCAAAATGGGTGAAGCATGTTACAAGGACTGAAGTGATTTAAAAGAATCACAGAATCCCAGAATTGTTTGTGTGGGAAGGGACCTTAAACCTCATCCAGTGCCACCCCCTGCCATGGACAGGGACACATTCCACTATTCCAGGTTGCTCCAAGCCCTGTCCAGCCTGGCCTTGGACACTGCCAGGGATCCAGGGGCAGCCACAGCTGCTCTGTTCAAAATTAACGGGGCAGGCTTGCTAAGGGGAAAAATAAATTAGAAGAAAACCAGAAGACCCATCCAGTGAGTGTAACTTACTGATTTCCCCTATGAAAATCTGATCTAATCGAGGCCAGACCATTGGTCTCAGAAGTCTTTTCCAACCTAATTCTGTGACTCTGTGATTCTACCTCTAGGTGAGTCCATTGCAGCACTGTATCATACACATACACGTGCTTTCCCCAGCCTCATCCAAAGTAGTCCTCTAATTACAAACACTGATGATCAGGGTTGCACCCTAATTCTTATGGCTGAAGCCATGGCAGAAATTTGTGGGTAAAACATACAGGAATATTCTAATCAGTGACCTGCCCCAACTACACCTGCAAAAGAATGACAAAGGGAGGACAACCAACACCCTCCCTACCTGTCCACCTCCTCAGAGTCACAGCAGACCACAACTATTCCTGGTGAAGCAGAGGGTGAGGAATGAAGCTGTTGTGTCCTACAGTGTGCTGGCAGCTCTCATGTCTTCTCCCTCCCAGCTGCATGGAGGGAGGAATATGAGATTTACCACAAGACACTGGGCCAAGGCCTAGTTCTTTCTAAACGTGGAATTATAAAATATCCTGAGCTGGAAGGGACCCACCAGGATCATCCAGCTCAGCTCCTGGCCCTGCCCAGACACCCCAACAACCCCACCCTGTGCATCCCTGGCAGTGCTGTCCAAGCTCTCCTGGAGCTCTGGCAGCCTCGGGGCCGTGCCCATTCCCTGGGGAGCCTGGGCAGTGCCTGAACCTTCTGGGGGAAGAGCCTTTCCCTGATATCCAACCTAAACCTCTCCTGACACAGCTCCATGCTGTGATGCTCACTGCTCTGCTCCAAGGGCCTCCCTTGCAGTGCGTTTTCCCTCTGAGGATGTTTAATTTTGATTCCAAGCTTGGAGCAGGTAATCAGTGCTGTAACCCCTCATTAGTTACCTTTAAGAGCGAGTTAAATGACTGATCAGTTCCCTGCTGGAACGCAGGGATGACACCAGGTCCCTTTAAAAATAACTCGCTGTCATGGAAGGCACTAAAGTAATAACAGCACTTCACGTTTCTAATACAGACTTTCATCCGAAAACGACTTTTAGAAATATTAGGTAATTAAACTGTCAAGCACAGAAGGAGTGTGTGAATGACTTCACTGAAAAGCACCAACTTCAGGGACCAAGCTAAGGGAACATTTATACAGTAATACTTCCTAAGAACTGAAGGTCAGGAAAGATGAATATCAAACCAAGCATATTATTATACACAAAGTGCTGTGGATGGGATAAATGGTTGTATCAGCCCCACAGAACAAAAAGTCCTTTTTAAAACCCCTGTCAGCCTCAGGTGTGGAAAAATGCTGCTGTAACTTTCCACAGAGCTGCCAAAGGAGAACTTGCAGGGCTTGGCACAACTGGACAAAGTTTAATAGGATTAAATCTGCAAGTCCAGCGTGTTTGATACCTTGAAGCACCTGTATTCAAGAAAAATAATCTATATGACCAAAATCCTTTACTTGGCCAAGAAAGAGAAGGGCTCTTTTGTTCATCTCCTTCCCCTGAACAAGAAGAAATGTTCACAAGACACTTATCTGTCAAGCTTTTCCTGCCCAAAGGCACATTTTTCTTTCAGCATATCTTCAAGGGGTTGTGAAGCTGATATAAAACAACTTCCTTTAAACAACTTGGTTGTGTCACAGCAGAGGGAAAGTGCTGTTGTTTTGTTCTGAAGAGCTCAGCAGCACTTGCAAGGGCCTTGCTTGTGCAGTCTGAACTTCAGTTCTTTGCACAGTTCTTTGTCAGCATGAAGAGTCCTTTCTGAAGACTTGATGTCTGGTAACAAAACTAGATTTTTATTGCGTCTGTGTGCACTTAAACACACAATTTTTGGACCATTTTGCAGAGCTGATGCTCAGGCACAGTCCTGTGCATATAACTGAAATTTATTTTCCTCTGTCTTTTATTCCTTTCGAATTTATGCCAATCTGTACAGGAAAACAAAGCTTACAGTGTTGAAAAGTTTCCAAGTTAACAGGTTCCTGGAAAAAAACACCTGATGTACACTGGCATGCCATTTTCATGGGCATTTTATTCTTTGTATGACCTCCCTTCCATTTAAAAATGACAGCCCTTCCACAAAGTGTCTTTCAGCTTGTTCCCTACTTACAAAAACCTTCTTACAGGTGCTAACCATTCCTCTTCCCACATTAGTTTTTTCTTTACTAAAAGCATGGTCTTTTGTGTTTCAGGAGCAATTACTGTCCTTATTCTCTCCTCCACAGCATCGCCTTCAGGCCTGGATATGGAGAGTGCTGTACTGAACCCCCTCCTGGCTGTATCTTCAATCAATATAATCACCTAAATTGTTCCTGAAGAATGAAAGAGCTGTGTGCAATTCAGCACACATTTTAAAGGCAGAAGGGAAATTGAAGAGACATTATTTTTGTACTTGCCTTCTGCCAGACTTGATTTCTTTAATATGCTGGGGTTTGCTTAGGGGGAGAATCTAAAATGATTCTGTGTAAGTGATCAATTGTTCTGTGTTTAGAGCACTGTAAATAAGAGCAGACCAGCAATTCTGAAGGACTGGAAAATGTTGAAAAGAGAGGTTTGTCAAAAGGTAGCTGAGGCTTCATGAGGAGAAGTTGGTTCAAACTGTACCCAGTATTTTATCACCATTGTACAGAGGATAAAAAGACCCAGAGCATATCCAGTAACATATATTGGAACTGTTAAAAAATCAGTTTGCTTGTTAGTTAACACTTGTGTGGCAGGAGAGGCCATGATGGAAAGGGGGGAGCCACTTCCCACATCCAGTATTTCTCAGAGTTTTAATCCATTTTCACTTACCCTGTTTTGCACTGGATCCACCCTTTCTCATGCACATACATAGATTTTTCCTGTGCACTCCATTTTGGTCTAGGTTCTACTTTCTATTCAATTCAGATAGATAGGTTTGCCTTGCTTTATAGTGCATGGAGTACTTGGTTTTCCATTCCTTGTCTATTCAAATAAATTTTGATAACATTCAGTGATTTAGAGGATGGGTGTTTCTGAAGTTTATTGGTACATGGTCTTGTGTGGACAGGCAGGACTCTCTCTGGCTATCACCCAGGGTAGCCAAGTGAAAGACAACTCAATTATCATTACTCTGTGGTTTCCACATCGGTGCTGCCTCAGATCTTGAGAATTCCAAGTACATCAAAGGAGCTCAAGCCTGCCTTCACCTGCTTGTATACAGGTGACTTTGCCCTGAACAATTCAAATTTGAACCCTCCCTGGATAAAATGGCACAGCCTTAGCTTAAAACATATTTTTATTCTGTAAATCAAATGCATTGACTAAAATATTTTCTCACTTGCAATATTTTCTTATTTGCATTATTAAAGCACTGCAGTTAACCAAAATCAATCTGCAGCCTATTTATTTTATTTACCAATTGCATTTCTCTATACCTACCACTTAGAACTCTGAGGGATCCTCTGAAGACAGGAGGTTTATCCACATTTCAGTGATTACCTGTTTGCATTTCTAGTAATGGTGCATAAAAAACTCATAACTTTATGAGTTATTTACAAGTCAATCTACAACAAAATCTTTTACTGTAGTCAGATACCTGATGGGGTCAACAGCTTTTCTTCAGCTGGTAATTCACATACGGACAGGGGGTAGTCCTGCAGGTTTCTCATCAAGGAAGTGCTGGATCTCAAAATACTCAAATTATTTGTCTCAAAAATACTTAAAACAGTATTGCAAATATTCTGCTTTACAACATCTCTGTGAATAAAAGCCTGTGATGGATAAGTTCACGGGAGCAAAAAGGTGTTAGAAAGGTGTTTCTGACACTGACCAACACAGTCTTAGAAATCTGCACAACTGGTGCCAGTAAACCTCATGTACAGCAGAAAAAGTCTAAAATTTTTGATTTTTCCGGAGTGGGAAAAGAAAATCATGTTAGTTATAAATTAAAATTGTTTGGCGTTATAATCCTTGAAAAACAGTGGATATTTTTATCTCCCAGGATTTGGGATTATCCAGGGTGGCACTGAAAGTTTTCTTAATCTGTTGCCATAGTTTTGGGGGGTTTTTTTATTTGGAAATATACTACCTCAAGCAGCATGTACATTTGAACCTTTGAGTACAGAACTTAGTTTAATCTTGATAATCAGGGGTATATAGTTAGAGATTAAGTGTAATTTAAACTTTTCTTTGCCTAGCAGGGTTTTTTTTCTAACAACACACCAGTCCTTTAAAGGTATTACTCAGAAAGCTGATGAATTATTTTGCTGCTTTTTTATTATGATTTTTTTTTTAAAATTATGTTTTGGCTACAGTCAAGCAATCTCCTTGAATTTTGCCTGCACTTCAGAATCACCTCTGTCCACCTCACAAAATATGAGGCATTTGACAGAGATATCCTCCTTGGAAGCCTTACTTAGGGATGAAGAGAGACAGGCACTTCAGGAAGGCATTTCAGCTTCTTCTTTGCCTGTGATATGTTGTGACTGAATGACAAGAAGGATGTGCCATACGATATTATTTCTGCTCCTTCACTGGATGCCGTGCGAAAAACATCTGATATTAATTCTAACACATAAGAGCAGCACGTATGATCTTCAAAAACACTGCCTTAGTGCTGCATTTATTCAGTTCTCCTTACATCAGTGGGATTGCTCTTGTCATTTTAAGCGGTTTGCCCCCAAATGGCTGCTTTTGAAAAGCTGTAAGAAAAAGAGTGCTAAGCAAAGATAATTATGTGTAAATTTGAAATGGATTGTGTGATCATTTGTGCTAGTGAAACACGCTTGTCTGCCTGGACCAAATGAATGAGTATTAGAGTTTAGGGCTGGCCTTGTTACAAGGCATCTGACTACATTTGGGAAATGAATGAAAGACATTACTGAAAATTTACATTATTTCTTTGCCAAAAGGTCCCTGCTTGTGAATGAAATTAACAATGCTTCCTTATCTTAAAATAATTTATTACTATAATATATTTTACAATTATGTATGATTATTTTAAATTATAATATTCAATATAGTGAAATGGATGTAGAAATAGCTCTATGTTATCAAAGACTCAAAAGGGATTAGTTGTAATGTTCACTCAATTCTGGTTGCAAAAGACAGGATGAAAAAGAAGGGAAAGCAAAAGGAATTAAGTGTTTTTCTGCTTCAGGAAGGACGCAGGCAGATTTTCTACAGTGTATTAAATAAGGGCTACCACTCAGCCTTGTGGTAAGTTTGGTATATTGAGAACATCTGCCAAATTGCCCTGGGAAGGTCACATCTGTTTATCTGGGAGCAGGATGTGTTTTGTGATGGAT
>VXBB01008872.1:0-101658 GCA_013399915.1 Illadopsis cleaveri | reverse complement strand
GCACCGTACTCTCGCGTTCCGCTGCCTTCCCCGCTTGTGGTTACTTTCCCAAAAAAACCACCCCAAAATCCAGCTCCCCGCCCCACAAACCACCCCTCGCCCCAACCTTCCAGGCTGAGCGGCCTTAGTCGCCTCGGGGAGGGGGTTCCTGCAGCCCGAACCCCACTGAGTGAGGCGGCCCCGCTGCAGGGCCAGGGAGGCCGGTCGGGAAGTATATTAAGGGATTAATTAAGCAATAAAATCAAACTCAATTAATTTTCAGAGCTCAGATTAAAGACTGAGACCTAACCCATAGTGGGGGTTTTTTTCGGTTTTAATTAGTACGAAATCACATTAAATCATTTGTCACTGTAGCAGGGTTGACAGAAACGCTAAAGAAACCTGCATTAACAAAACACATCACAAGTCCTAAAGGCCACTCAGGCTCCTTCCTAAAAATGTAGTATTTATCCCTTGTCCATTGAGAGGAAAGTGAATGTCTTTACAGTTTGATGGGTGAAGGTATGGGTGTTAGGTCTGAAATGGGTCTTAATGTCTCTACTCAGGGCAGCAGGTTTGTTGCAGAGTCCAGAGAGCTTGGCTCCTGAAACAGACAGAGGTCTGCACAAGCCTCAGCTTCTGAGCTTTGGGGTAAAATAGTAGCTTCAGGGGGGGAATATGTGGTAGGCGGATCGGGAAGGCTGTACCTTCCCTGTACCTCAGCAATGGGGAAAGGAAGAGGGCAACATCCAGACGGGAGTTTGGGATAAAAGGAGGCTGCGCTCCCCAAAACCTCAAGAGAGAAAACCCCGCGGGTGTGTGCCCCAATGGACTCTCCCTTTATTCAAATAAAGCTGAAGGACTCCTCTGTCTCCTTTTTGGACATAAACNGCGCGAGATAAAACCCCGCGGGTGTGTGCCCCAATGGACTCTCCCTTTATTCAAATAAAGCTGAAGGACTCCTCTGTCTCCTTTTTGGACATAAACCTCTGGTGGTTGTGGATTTTCCTGACATGCACACAGGAGGAGGTTCGGCAGTTGCTGCTCCGCAGTGGGAGATGCTTCAGTGGAACCTGAGATCGTACCATGGTGATGCACGGCCACTTCCACAGTCATGCCCTGGCTTTAACTTCACAGTATCACAGAATGGTTTGGCTTGGAAGGGACCTAAATGGTCATTTACTTCCAACACACTGCCACAGGCAGGGAGAACTTCCACTAGACCAGTTTGCTCTATCCAACCCAGCTTTGAACACTTCCAGGGATTGGGACATCCACAGCTTTGCTGCGCAGCCTCTTGGAGGATTTCACAGTGTGCAAAGGCACGGCTGGAGAAGAGCCAAGAGGGGTGTTTGTAGGGTTTTTTTGCATTTTACCATTTCCCTACACAGGACAGGACAGTAGACAGATAAACACAAGCATTGTGGGTGCCTCACTCTGAGCAGAGTTTTGAGGCTTGGAGCTGAGATACAATACAGGTGCAAGAAGCATCATGACACCACTGGCAGCCACAGCAACTAAAAATATGGCAAAGCCCTTGATGGTGTAAAAAAAGCAGAAACTATGAGAAAGTCATGAAAACCAGATTGAGAGTGTCTTGAATATGAACTCACTGGCAGTGAAAACTTTAAATGTACAAAGTATTTTGTTACAGAAACATCCACAGTGATTAATCTACCTGTTGCCCTAACAAGAGCCACTCTATTTTTAACACCCGAAATATCCAAAGAACTCAAAAAATGTAACTATCTCCTTGGCTATCCTTGATGAAGGAGTCTCATTCTTCAGCTAACATGGAATAAAGTTCAAAAACTACTGTCAAAAATAATAGTAATAAAAAAAAATCCATCCCTCTCTCCTCTGTTTTATGTCAGCTCTGGAATCCAAACCAAACCTCAACCTCAGAGCAACATCTTCCAGGGATGGTTATGTAGGGTTTAAAAGGTATACTTATTTACTGCAGAAAGAACTACTATCCTTTGGGGAACATGATTTCACAGAGGCAGAAAACAATCCACCTTTTCCTTAAGTCCTTACAGGAACTGTGAACACTTGGTCTTTTCTTAGAGTTGTAGAATTTTACATGAATTACAAATACAGCTATGCAGCCACATTATCTGGTACATTTAAGAGTGTTAAAATACTTCTTCAAGTGAGTAGCATGCCTCAATTTGGTCATCTGGTCTACAAAAAAAGAGCTACCAGAAGAATATTAAAACCTATTTGCAAAGTATCTATGAAACAAGGAGATAAACAGGACATGGACGGATTAAAATTTGATATTTGAGTGTGACAAAGTTTGACAAAGCACCTCAGGAGAAGCTTCCAGCTACACACTACATCCTTAGTTATGTGGGTGTCCCTCAAAAGCAGGGTTTAGACAGGAGCTGAAATAATGCAAGAAATGCTCAAACCAAAAATAGCAAGTTTTTAATTTACAAATTCCATAGAACACAGTTTCAATGCTCTCCTACACAGCAATCATCCCTCGTTATCTGCCACAGCAACTTCTATTCAAATACAAACCATAATGGGAAAATCAGGCAGGTTTTCCTCAGGACAGAAGTCTGGACCTTGTTAAGCTTCACAGTTTACCAGCAGCCCTCCCTCCCTGTCACTGTGACAGTGCTTCTGATCAGAGGTATCCTCGTTGGGCAGTACAGGAGTGTTGGAAGAAGAGCTCCCCTGTGGCGATGGCACACGTACGCTGTGTCTCATCATGGATGGCTTTGTGACAACCCCCCACTGTACCAGGACTCCCCTCCGAGGGTATCCTGGGACTGGTCCCAGCACTGTGGCTTTACTCAGCCTTTTGTCTGACAGAAATTCTCTCAGTCAAGACAGAGACGTAGAGTTTCAGCCAAGCGTAGGTGATTCCCAGAGCACAGTACACAGAGGTCAGCAACAGGGGGACAAAAGGGAAGTGCTGTTTCCAGGGGGTCAGGGGAAATACGATTTCACAGAAGATTTCCAAGGGCACTAAATGGATGAGGTAGATTGTTTCAAGCCAGTTGAGTAGAGGTTTCTCTCTCCTGTCAGAGAAATTAAAAAAGAGGTAGTATTAAAATACATGTTAACTAAAAATAACTATTCTGTTTTTCAGCTATCCCAATGCAAAGAGTATCTCCCATTAGATCACAAGAATGTTTCAAATAACAAGTTAAAGAGTTTCAGTAGGAAAAAACCATAGTGTGATAACCAAGAGTACAGCTCAATGTCCTTATCAAGTTCCAGGATACCTTTGAAGCCTAAGGAGAAACCTCATCAATTGCTCTGCTTCACCTCATTCTATTTCAGTGAAATGAGCAGCCCTTCATACAAGGACTTGTTCCACCAAAGTTGCTCTACAAACAAAGACTGGAAATGTCAGATTTTTTTAACCTCTTCTCCCAAGGTGTCTGGAGGATGGACTTTTCTGTGAGCTGATCTCTTTTGCAAAGGACACTGATGGCAGGAGTTTACTGCAGGCAGTTTAAAGGGAATTTCATGTTTTGGCAAGTTAGGAACAAGACACTTGCAAAAGCTCCCTCTCTGAACAAAAACTAAGCTCCTATGGAGTTTTTTAGCTAGAGCTCTTGAGACAGAATGACTGAATTCTTAAGCAAAGAAAATCACCTACAAAAAGCAGATGCCTGAAGCACTGAATACATGTTTACAAGAATTCATTACAAACCCTTCATTATAGTTTGGGTTTGCCCTGAAAAGTTTGGGAAATAGGGAAGTGAGGACTGCAGGGGTTATAAGGATAAGCACTATTTTGGGCCAAGTGGTAGGAGATGCACAGGCTGTGAAACTACACAGGATGACTTTGGCAGACAAATCACTGTAGTAAATGCCAGAATACCAAATTAAATCCTCAGAGGTTACAGCATCACAGCTCCATGCCTTAACAGAGCATGAGGCAGGTGGGGATTTACAGCCTCCTGGGACTAACTGGGCAGCTGTCACAATAACCAGGATGTGCTGCAATAATTCTAATTTAAGCACTGCCTCCTGAGAACAGAGGCAGCAGCATCTTTTGACTAGTAACACCTTAATTTGACTCTTCAGCATCAGTTTTCTGTGCTGTTTGTCCCTTATGACAATGGCTGTTCCCAACACCAGAAGAAATGTTATTGTTCCTAGCATTAAGATCAAATTTCTTTAATTACCTGAAGAGAGATTTCAATGAAGAGAAGCTATAAACAGTAAACAGCAGCATAAGCAATATTTTAATTGGAAGTTCTGAAAAACAAAGAACATTATGTACTTTTAAAATTAATTATAAAAAGCTTTTGCTATATATATATTGTAGCATCTTTAAATCTTACTAGTCACATTTACATTATCAGGCTTTATTTTCTCCAGCCCTACATGTTTTACTGCTTAGGATATCTAAAAATAAGCTGAAGTATTTACTAAAGCAAATGCCAAGCATTTGCAATACACTTACTTCAATTATCTATAAACATACTGAACACATCAATTATAATTACTATTTGAGATAGCACTGCAAATAAGATTTTCCTTTTCTAAAGAAATCACAAACAACTGGGAAGTGATTAAAGCAAAAATGACAACCAAATCAAGACTATTGAGCTCTATGTTGCAAACTAGACAAAAATGAATTAACAGAAGAACATTTTACCTGGTGGTGTGAACAACAATGGAAAAAGTGAGAAATGCCCTGTTGTTGACAGAATCAAGTAGATGCCAGCATCCTTGGCTCTCTGAATAGACAACAAACTAAAAACAGCAATAATTTGTTATGCTTCTGTCTTTTACCAAAGAAACCTGATTTCAGCAGAACACTGTGACTCAATGAAGACTGAAAAACAAGTCAAACAGCTTCCTAGTACCCCTGTCCCTGCTAACACTGGACCTGTGATGAAGTCTCCTGCTTCCAAACCACATGGCCTCAGAGATAAAAACACAGGAGAAAAATCAGCCAGGAAACCCTCCCTCAGAAAACCACACACCCACCCACTGAACAAAACTCAGCAAGGCCCAGCACAAAACAAGAGTTTAAACGTAAATCTCTGAGGAAGGAAAATACAGTTTGTAGCAATACTGGTCAAGGATCTTATGAACTACAGCTTCACTTCTACTCCAGGCAGGCATGAAGCTCTGCTGGTAGAAACTGCGTATTGCTCTGGTCAAGCACAGTGCAGAAGATCCCTTTCCTCAGCTGCCTCCTGAGCAATCTATCCAGCATTTTAAAATATGAACCACAGCACTCATCAAGGTTTGAACTGTGCTCAAAATTAATTTACTTAAAGTGTACTACACTGTTACAGCTTAAGGCATTCTATAAAAGAGTTCCTCTTCTGAAATATACTGAAAACAAAGTGAGTCCCTTTGAGGATTCCTCAACAAGTGGCTGCAGGTTCAGTTTGGCCAACTATTTTGTACAAAATTCCCTTACCTTAAAGGCAGAATAGCAAGGAGTATTGCTTTCTCGTGCACATGCCAGCCAAACATGAAGGAGCTCAACGCACAAAGAACAAGGCACTGCAGAAAGCCTCTGGGCCCTTGAGGTTTAAACCAAAGACAGAAAACAGAGGGCTAGAAACAACAGGCAAAAACAGGACTTCAGTGAAAAGCTTGGCAATCCTGAAGACAAGCCATTGTCCAAAGAGATTTGTCAACGTTACTAAACACCGCCGCACCCAGGTTGTGGCTTGTGTGGCACAAGCATTATTTAGCACTGGAGGAAATAAATTTATTTGAATGTATGAGTAGAGCCTGAAGGATTTCTGTTGATTTATCAGGAGGGAAAAGTAGACTGAAAGACCACAGCCAACTCTCCACTATTTGTGTTGCATGCAAAAATTGTCTCCAATCTAAGCCACTAAACTAATTTTATCAGTCACAATAGATCAGTAATGACATATTTTTTGCCCTTGAATTAAAATTCATGTGAAGTGCATACTATCAATTAAAACCTCCTAGGGTCACAACACATCAAATTTCAGAAAATATAAGTTGTTCTTACCAAAATAGCTATGAAAGTACAGATTAATGTGGCCAGTGGAGTCACTGAAGGGAGGACAGTGTGCTGAAACTCTTGAACCAGCCCTCCTGTCATGGAGGCTTTAGGGATTTTTTTATCATCAAGAAAATTGCACTTTAACCCTAAAAACAAAACAAAAAAGCACAAACTGATAAATGCTAATAAAGAAAATGAAGTAGCTGAACTAAGTACATGGCCAAGTTTTTTCTTTAATTTTTAGAGGATGGCAGAGGGAAGCAATTGATCTCTGACCTACTACTGATACCTTATGCACCAGATTATGTGGACAACCATACAATTTATGGCAATCTGAAAACAGAATTTACTGCCTACATTTCACATGGGGAGGACTAAAATCCAGAGAGCTCCATCTGCAAACAGGCACCAAAACGCAAGATCAACATACTGACCAAGAATTGTCAGTGCTTTATCCATGGCATTATACAAAGCCCAGAAATTGGGGGCCCAATAGGCGTGGCAGAGACCTCGCTTGAAAGGGAAGAGCCGTGCAATGACTTGAGGCAGCTGACCCTACAGAAAACAAGACCGAAGAAATGGCCTCTTTAGATGAGACATGGTTTTTATTTTTATAACAAAATTTTCTAACTGTTCAGGGAATAACATATGAAAAAAGGGTTATTACCAATACGAGGAAGGGTCCCAGTGAAAGGGCAGAAACAAGACAGACAATCAGTCCCAGAAGAGTTACATGAAGAAAGCTGAAACTTCTCCACTTCAAGGATCCATCTACAAGAAACAAAGATTAAGGAAACAGTTGCTGTGGGAAGTGGAAAGGGAGACAAAGCATTCCCCACTGACAAGGAATTGCTAACATCTATCTAAAAGGGGTACACAGCTTTTTATTCAATATATTGAATATATGGTTCCTTTCTTCAACAGCTGGCATTTGTTTTGCCCACATTGCAAAATACAAGCTTTCAGTATTTTCCAAATTTACCTTTCCTGTTCACTCAAGCATTTTTACTTTCAGTGCTAAAAAGTGGGGAGAAACTCAAAGAGGTCTTTGAAAGAGCTTCTGATATTGTCTAATTGTTCCATATCCAGAATAATTCTTATGGCTTCTAAGTGCCACCTGCAGCTTGTCCATGTTGATTTTTCTTAACAAAGAACTCTTAAAGAAACAGAAACTGTTCAAAACAAATCTATTTCAAAGATCCTTCAAGATCTTACTAATTCTGCTCTCAAGCAGAATTTTTGTCTGAGGCATTTTGTCCAATTGTATCTGCAGTCTTGAGTGCTCCCCTAGTTCCACTGATTAATACAACTCCCCCAAAAGCCAGTGAGGAAAACCCCATCTTACCTGCATTATTTGCAGTAAAGCAGTAGGATCGTAACAAATAAATGCCATATGCTGGGGCCACATATATGTAGATGTGTTTGAAATGCAGAAGAACAGCAAAAAGAAGAGCACCCTCCAAATACCTTTTCTGAAAGAAAACAAAACAAAACCTAAGCTCTTCTCTTTGTTGTCACTTTTAATGGTCCTCTGTTGTACTCCTAAGGTGATGGGACATTTATTATATAGAGTATTTACTGCAAATTACAAATTCAGTAGTGTTATGTGTAACAGGTATGGACAAAGAAACTATCCTGTGACACAATCACCTCTTCACAGCTTCAGAAGTACATTTTCTAAGGACTGGTGATCTGGAAGAAGATAAAAATACCAAGAAATGGTGCCACATTGCTCAGGGGTAACACTGAATATAGCTTTCTTATGGGGAGCTGCAAAGGTGCAGTGTCAGCAAGTAATGATGGTGAGTTTCCAGTTTTTCTCTTCCCCACAAACTCAAAAAATAATTAGACATCCAGTTTCACACAGCTCAACATGAAGCCACTACCCACAACATGAGCAGCCCTATGAAGTGAATTACTGCACCCAAAATACACATGGCAACAAACAGACAAGAATCACTTGGGTTTACCTGACACAGCCGAGCAACAGAAAGAAGCATCAGCCCAAAGAGGAAACCATTGTACTGGAAGTGAATATCTGAACTTGAGTCAAGGAATAAAGCAAGCTGTCTTTACTACTATGGTTTCTGGAGAAGACCCAAAGTTATGAGGAATAAACTAAAATTAAAATGGAATTTAAATCAAGGAAGCAACCTTAAATTCACACCACATAGACACAAGTCATTTTTAACCTTACCTGTAAGTACTGTTAGACACAAAATACACTAATGCTGGCATATTGCCTTGATGAAACAGAACAATCTACGTAAACATTGTACAACTCCTGTAACACAAACCAAAAAAGGTTAAATCTCCATTTTAATTTGTAAGTTACTGGTTTCTGCCACACATTGGTTAATGGATGGTGACAGTAGCCCTCTTTTTTCTACCACTGTAAGCAGGAAACACACACAAGAACTGACAGAGAAAATGGAGTCCTTCCTTTAAATGCACACTGTGCCAAGACTGTCTTGCAGTAATTTCAATTTCCAAAGTTATTTTTATATAGGATATGGACCTGATGGAGGGCATTCAGAGAAGGCCATGAAGATGCTCAGGGGGCTGGAGCACCTCTGCTATGGAGACAGGCTGAGGGAGTTGGGGTTATTTCAGCCTGAAAAAGGCAGAACAGTGGGGAGAACTTGTAGCCCCTTTAGAAGGTGCTTTAAGAGCTGGACAGGGACTTTTGACAAGGCCATGGAGCGACAAGGCAAGGGGGAGTGGTTTTAAACTAAAAGAGGAGAGATTTAGATTGGATATTAGGAAGAAATTCTTTATTGTGAGAGTGATGAGGAACTGGCACAGGTTGCCCAGAGAAATTGTGGATGCCTTACCCCTTTGAAGTGTTCAAGGTCATGCTGAAGGTCAGCTCAAAGCTGACGCTTTGAGCAATCTCATCTAATGGAAGGTGTCCCTGCCTAAGGCAGGGGGTTGGAACTAGGTCACCTTTAAGGTCCCTTCCCAATCCACTCTATGACAACTTCTTTAGAAAGATTTCCTAATTCCCATATACTGTAACCAATTGAATACAGTCTGAATCTTAAAGCACTTTGAAGATTTTCCTTGCCATGGGACAAACTTGGAACCACACCCAGAACACAGAGCCTCTTTGCTAATACTCCTGTAGGCAGGCAGAGGAGGAACAGCCAGCAGGAACAGGCACGTTGTTGCCAGACTGATTGGTCCTCCTCCACTTCTGGCAAATCAGACCAAGAACTGACTAACTTCCATCTTGCCAAATAGTAATTCTAATGAAAACAAAGTTATTTAACTAACCCCAGAAACAAACCCAGCAGTGTTACTTGCTATCACAGCAGTAACAATATAGGCTTGTGCCACACACTGTAACAGGTTGTTAAAAAACCAAACAAACCACAAACAACCCACAACGGTTTGAAAGGATACGATCCACAATTAACAACCCAAAATTCCACAAGAGTAGAACGGCAAGAATAAATGTTGGTTTTTCCAGGATATCCTTAGCAGCTCGTTTTCCATTTATACATCTGCAGCACCTAAACAAGAGCAGAAGAAACAGAAGCTTTAATTGAAACATACAAGCAAAAACATTGTTGGTTTTAAGAGTTAACTGTACTTACTCTGAAGTTAGTCATTTTATCATGATGCAAGGCAATGATAAAATTCTTGCTAAATTCATCAAAGGCAGTCAGTATCATGAACATGAATAAAGTTTAGTAAAAAAAGGATTTTCAATTTCAATAGCTGTGGTGTGTTCCACATGCTAAAGCTTACATTACATAACAGCCTCAGATTCAAGTCTTCCATTCAGTAAGTGTAAAGCTGTCACAGCCTGCTTGCCATCATGAGCAGTGTATTGTTACTTTTGGAGATAGCACAGGGAGTTGTATTTAAGGTCCTCAGCTGGACATGAACCCCTCCCTGTCTAGCACCGCCCCTTGCCATATTATGAGTTATTTCTGTTAGTTAAAAACAACTTACTGCTTCTCAGTGTGAAGCAGTATGGTTCATACGACTTCTGAAAGCAGTCTTAAATCACACTAAAAAGTTACAGATGATCTGTGTTGAAATACTATTAGTGCAACCTCCCTGCCATGAGGAGAAACACCTTCCACTAGACTGAGTTGCTCAAATCCCCTCCAACCTGGCCGTGCATTTTTCCAGGCAGAGGCATATACCACCTCTCTTGGCAAAATGACCCTGTGCAGCCACCAGCCCTGAGCCTTCAGCCTCACATTCACACATCTGTGAGGCAAAACAATAAAAGGAAAAGAAGTCATAATGCAAAGGTAGCCCATTTCAAATAAAGAAAGTAAATAAAGGAGCTTAGGCAGTGCTCCAATCAGAGAATTTCCTACCCAGGATTTGAGCAGAAAGAATAAAATGACGGGGCACTCTTATAGCCCAATCATTAAGGTAGGCAACGTATTTCTCAGAACATCCCCTACTCTACTCCTAGGGATAAGGTAAATAACTCTTCACAAAGTCAGGTCACACTGAAAGCATCCGATCCTAATTACATCAGACTTGGAATAATCAGTTTATCATCAAAAACACTGAAACAATTTTGCATATTTGATGATACTGCCATTTTGTGATAGATTTCCTTTATGCTTCTACTCTAGAAGAACAGAGTAATAAGAAAAATAAAAGGAAAAAACCTGTTCTGAGCACACCAGCTGTCCTGCAACTCCTACAAAATGAGTCCAGTGACAGAAGCAAACTCAAGTATAACACGTGAAACAGCAGCTGGTGTCTGAGTGCTGCAAATCCATCACATGTAGAGCAATTGTATCTCCAAGAAGAACACTATCTTGTGTTTAGCAGCATATTCCAAGATTCTCCTTGAACACATTCAAGCAACCCTGGCATTTCCCTTCATTCACAAGCCTATTTGTACAAACAGTTATTTGTTGTGGTGACAGAACAAGCTCACATATGAAGGACTATCCACTGTCCCCAAAATTAGAACATTAAGACTTACTCATGAACTGCATATATGAAGAGGGTGTCTGTAAAGATGACAGAAAGCCTTTGGAACAAGATGGTTGCATGACTGGCGTAATTCAAGTTTTCAACAACCAACATCTGGGGGTCAAAGTACTTGGCAATGTGGGAAAGTGCATATTCAAACCAAGCAAAAAATGGTGGATAATCCAGGGTCCATTCTGAGGTTGCCTAAAGACAAAGTAAGATTAAATAGGTTATAACAAATCATGCTGTTTGCAGCTCACTGCAGCAAACCAGCAGATGCATTTCCTCTCAGTAACCTCTATGTAGCTCAAACCACTCCACTATCAGTAGCCAGCTCTGTGGTGCTTTAAGCTGCTCTCCTGCAGTACTGGTAGAGATGTGACATCTCCTGATTAGCAGGAAAAGATTAAAGAGCATTTTGTGTATGTGCACCTAACCAGTACATAAATGGTTTGCTATCTATAAATCAATTTACAGTAAAAGGGCCAATATTACAAAATCTCAGTAAAATAGTTTAGAGCAAATATTTGTGTATATTAGAGTGATCACCAACACAATCAGCCTTGCTCCAGCCTCAAAATTAAACTTCACTCATCAGTTAACAAGTCTTAACTGTCATACAACCATATTAAGATGAAATGGCATTATGTGATCTCTTCCCATAAGGACAGTTGTTATGCCCTCACCAAGAATTAACTCCTTGTCTGTGGAAATAGGAGGGAAGGAGGGATGAACACAGCAGGTTGGGGTAGGGTATATTTTTCAGTGAGCATGTTCCCAAATGCTTATGCTGTATTGATGAAAGGCATCCTATGTTCTGGCATGGGGTTAATGCTGGCTTTATAAATGTTTATTTGTAAAACAGTCCTTGGATCAGTCCTACAAAGTTCTGACCTGCACAAATCATTTACTTCTAGATGCTTATGTGGAGTACTAGACACTACAGTATCTATCCCTGTACTCCAGCAGATACCAGAAGACAGATTAAAACCCAAAGAGGTAGGCTGAGTCTATGACAAACCTCAAGGTGATTCGTCCAGATAAAAATCAATGTATGCTACTAGCACAGCAGCAAAGGCTCAAAACTTTAATACAGTGATTGATTTCATAATGGATAGATGTACATACCCATTAGCATGATTCACTCTTTATTCTGGTAACTGTGTATCATCAATGAGAAGAGCAGACACCAGCAATTTAAGAGCAGGAGGCAACTTGCTCTTGTGCTATATAGCTTTTCCAATAACCCACGTGCCTTAATTGCTTTTCCCATTTTGCCTTCATAAGTACTTGCAGCTTCCCCAACTAATTTTCATTTTTTAGCTAAATGCTACACAGGGCAAATTGTGACCAGCATCTTTTTGTCCCACTACATGACAGTCACCAAACATCTCTTCCAGCATTCACAAAGTCTGTCATAGCCAATGTGGTTGTAACTTACGCACAGCTAAAAACCACCCCAAACATGTCCTTACCTCGTAGTACCACTGAGAGACAGGTAAGCTGTGGGTGATGGCAAGCCAGTTCCTATGGACTTCAAAATCTGTGGAGTAACTACAAAAAGTGCATGTTAAGAGTCACATACAGGCAAAAATTTCAGAGCACATCACCACACAGAGGTAAGAAGGAAGCCTTTATCAGCTCTAGGATACCACTGTGATCAAGTAACTGAAACAGTAACAACGATACTGCACAAGAACTTTGCGCAACAACTTTGTGCAACGGATGTATCGTAGAATGGTTTGGGTTGGGAAAGACTCTAAAGATCCATTCCAACCACCCTGCCATGGGCAAGGACACCTTCAACTAGAGCAGGTTTCTCCAAGCCTCATCCAACCTGGCCTCGAACACTTCCAGGGACGGGGTATGCTCAGCTTCTCTGGGCAGCCTGTACCACTGTCTCACCAACCTCACATTTTTCTCCTGACGTCTGATCTAAATCTCTCATTTTATTTAGTTTAAAACCATTCCTTCTTGTTCTATGACTGACCATGTAAAAAGTCACTAATACAGGTGCTTATAGGGCAAGAACTATTTAGATCTTGGCTTTTTCGGACAATTAATGCGAAATACCAAGTTCTAACTGAAGTTTAAGGGCAATTTGTTTGGGGTTTTTCTCAGTGTAAGAACTTTTAAATTACAAACATTAATGTTTCAGCACACTTAACGGCCTTCCCTTACAGTCGGAACGGGCCAGAAGGGCTTCCGAAGAAGAAAGCAAAGCTGTGCCACGCGGCAGGGGCAGCGCCGCCTCGTTTCCCTCACGAACGCGGGAGTCACATGGACCTCCAGGGCCTCCTCAGCACCGCGCCGCCACGCTGCCCGCGGCCGGCTGTTCTCGGGGAACACCACCAGCCCCTATTCCGTCCCGCCCCATCCCATCCCGCCCGGCGCGCAGGGAAGCTCCTTACTAGGCGGGGATGAGNAAGGTGGTCAGGCACTGGCACAGGAAACAGTTAATGATTAGCCTGCACGAACACAGAGCAAGAATCCAGTAAGTGAACACCTGAGACCAAAAATCACTATTGGATCAAGAGGCTCGAGAAGAATGAATTGAGGGTATAAAACCTCAGGGACTTCTTTGTTGAGTGTCCCTCTGTGCAGACATCCAGCTTGAGCTGACCTGCTGCTGTACCAGGCTATTGCTATTTACTTTTAGAAATCCAGCACCTGAGACTGCTACAGGGAAGCTGGGGTTGAACCAGGAGGAGGAAACATGCCTGGCAGTGACTGTGAGTGAGCAAGGAGTTGGTTGGTGCTGTGAGGCCACCCAACCTCCCCTGGTTTGAAGCACGCGAGCTTAGCCCTGCTCCAGGGAGGTGTCATCTCCAACCTATGTTGCTGATGTCCAAGCCAGCTTCCAGGTACAAAGTGCTCTTTCAGAGGAACAAGCTCAATTTTTTTAATACCTTCCTGCCAGCCTGGAGGGTGGATGCATACAAGGCTGATGCGTTTTTAACTTCCTTTATAGCAAACCTTCATCTATCTTAGAATAGTACATTGTAGGAGCTGCATGGAATCATACAGCCAACATGGTCAATGTTTATTTTCCTGTACAGCAGCAATATATTATGGTTTGCTCAAACTCAGGAACTAGAGACAAGTCTAACAGCAGTAAAGCATCAGTTTTAAGACGGGTTCTCACTGGTAAAATGAATCCTCTGTTTATAAATGTTTGAAACAAAAATGAGCTAATGCATTTTTAATGGTTTTGATTATTTACAAAGGTTTGCTCATCCAAGTTTTCTACAACGGCACTAATTCCTGGGGAGCTTCTTGCCATTCCCAGCCACTGAGAGGTCGAGGTAAGCATTACAAGGGGGCAATGGTTAGAGAAAGTGAAAGCTACAGGTACAGCAAGCATCACTCATGCTTTTTTCTCAAGAAATATGTCAGGCAGAGCACCTCCTGCTTCATTCACATTTTATTTACTGCTTTCTAAAATACATATTAGTAACAGTTCACAGAAAGAGTTACAAGCAGAGGAATGCACCACGATCTTTAAATGTGATAGCCCTCCAGGCCCGCTGTGAAGGTGGTAAGCAATAAAGACCATCTTTTCACACTTTTCAAACACTATTGATTCAAAAGCATGACTTTTAGTGAGTTGGGGTCCAAATTCTGATCTATGGGAAAATCCTGCAATTAGGAGCTGGAGTATGAAAATACTGAGGGGAATGCCAGGAGGATGAGGAGAAATTATTAGATAGAGCCCTCTGCTATAGATCCTTTTTTTTTTCTGAATTCACAGGGAAAACATTCCTTGTGTTATTCCCTAGTGAACCTATGAGCTTGACTGGGATATTTAGACACAATCAGCCTTTATTGCACAGACTATCTGTGCCTGCCTGTACTAATTCATGTATGAGACTGTTACTGGGAGGGCCCATATTAGAACTGCTTGTACCCTGCACGTTTGTGTCCATCAGTGTGTGGATGCAGAATGTTTCAAAATACACTGAAATTCTGAGCAGTGGCACCGAGTTCTACAGGATGGGGTGAAAACAAAACTGCCCAGAGGAGTCTTCTTCATAACTTCTCCATTAATCTGTGAAGTATCAGAAGATCCTAGACTTATTTTCTACAGTCTGTGGCTGAAGGCAGTATTTATCACTATGACCAACATTATGTATGGACTCCACCAGCCTTTCCACCTTGCCTTTTATTCCTGGGAATAAATCTGATTGACTGCAGATATTTGCTGCCAGTGAACTCAAGGAGCAATTTATACTCAACAACCTAGTTATAAAGTTCTAAGTACAGCAGTGCAAATGTTTGGTGATTTGAAGCACATGCAAATTGAAGCAGAACTGCCTGTTCCCGAGAAGCTACTAGCATAAGTAGGCAGGACCCATATTTACAGTGCACAATAGGAGATTAAAATGAAAGGACCAGTGAATCATTCTAATCAGACTCTTGTAGCAAAATCTTTGTCTCCATTGTTATCTTGCTGGGTTTTTTTTCCTGAACACATCAAGATATTTTTTATTCTCTCCCTTCTAAATCCTGGATTTCTTGTTAATGTGAATTCTTTCAGCTCTAACTTTTTAGAACTACTTCTTTCATTTCTCTACCACTGTCTGCAGAAACAAACACTCCTCCCATCAACTCCTCCCAGCCTTTAACAGCTGTATAAACTGTGTAAGCTGTATAAAAATATCTCTTATTATTTATATACAGTTTCAGTCTCATCATTGTAACTGGACATTGTTAGATAGTTAAGAGATATCAAACCTAAAAACACATAAAGAAATCCATGAGTGATTCTTTCTGGAGTCCATTAAGATGTTTTGTAATAGTCTTTTTGCCATGTTAAGAAATACCACTGTGCTATGCACATGTCCAGATCTGAGAATGCCATTAGACTACAGCTAAAATCTGCCCTAACTCTGGTATTCTTCTCCTCTAACAGTACTGAACACTCTATTCAGTGGTCATTTAGGAAAAAAAAATTGAGGCCATTAAAAAAAAAATTGCAGTGCTTGGCCTCATTTTGTACACTAAGGTATTGAGGGAGACAGGCATATGGCAGAATCAGGAGTCATGCACCAAGATGTAGAAGAAAACAGACACAAAACTTTTAAGGGAAGAAAATGTCACTAGATCCTTTCCAGGAATAAAAATGTTTGCTCTGAGAGTGAATATTCCACTCAACAGTGAAATAATTTTAGATGGTACTGCTAATAAATGCCAAGTGCTTTTCATGACTAGAAATGGGGTTGTGCTATACTTAGCATGGCTTTGTGCATGTCTGCTTCTGTTTAATTCAGGAAAACTCTTGAGAAGAATCATTATCAGCGCTGTTGACTGGTAAACAAAAGCAAGTTACACCTCCAGGGCTCAGAAAAAGAAGGTAAACAAAAAACAGCTATTCAGATAAAATGCAAACAAATGCTCTGGAGAGAGAACATTCCTATAAACAGTCATTATATCGTAACTCACAGACTGCAGAATTTGGGAGCAGCTATAAATTGAGCTTAGTGTGGAGTTTGAAATAGCAGCTGCGTTTGTAGAACATATGTTTGACTGCAATCACAAGTGATTCACTTAACCGCCCATTTCCAGTATAAATAGGATCTCATACTTAAGGATGTTTATGGTGCTTAGCAAGTTTGAGGTACCTCAAGTTTTTCTGTTCCTCTCAAAGCATGGCTTCACACATGTCTTTATACTGGTTGGAAATTCTGCAACTATCTGCATATATAAAAGAGATATATTTTGCATCTCACTGTCTATTAATAAATGACAGAGATCTGGGGCCAGCTGTACCTTTTACTGACTTGGCTGCATGAGTACAAATAAATGTGTATTCAATTTATTCATCTTTTGCTTAACGGACTGATGGGTTAAAGCACTCCAGATAAAGATCTGAATCCAGTTCCCTCCTTTTACAGACTCCTCTTACTTGCCTTTCACCAAAAAAAAAAATGCAGTAATGATTCAACTCTCCCATGGAATATTTTATTTTGCTGAAACAGAATGGAGCAGTACTGATCCCGAGCTCTAAAGGGTGTAGGTCAGACTTTCCCCCCTCCACCCTTCCAAATGAGATCTAAGCCCACTGCTTTTACCTTCAGATAAACTCAAGCTGACAGGAAACAAATTCCTACTGGTGAGTATTATTTTAGTCATGACATACAAGAGGTCCAGATCATTTAAAATCTACTCTCAAGGATGTGGGTTAAAAAGAAACACTGTCAACAGTCCCCAAAATGTCTGTTATTATAAAGTCAGCAACAGCATGTATGTTTCAAGTCACAAATTTGATCAAAGAGGGTTCATTTTACAGATCATAATCGTATTACCAGCACAGATCATCCCTGTCAGTGTCCAGCTGACTGGCCAACTCGTGTTTTGTAATTCAGGACTGGGATGGAAAAAAAAAGTTCTTCTTAATGCAACTAAATGTACAACATGGTGACTCAAACTGGAATTTGGTCACAAAATCCTGTTTACAATCCTCAAAATACAGAAAAGTTGCCACGCTTAGTGGTTCTGAGGGCTTCAAGCCCAATCAGTGCTTTCTGACAACATGGTCCCACATATATCATGCTGTTTTAGCACCAAGTCAGACAAAGGGCAGTGGTTTGTAACAACTGCAGAATGTGCATTTTACCTATTAGCATCCTGATTTGTGTTGTTCATGCAGTCACAGTTTGGGACAGTAGAAGTATATTGATCACACTGTTTTTTTACAAGAAAAAAAAAAAAGCTTCTTTAAGCTTGTTCACAGGTCAGCTTAATGTAACAATAGAGTAGTTACTTTGGGAAACAAGAACATGCGCAGTACTGAGCTTTGCAGCCCTGTGCTAGAAACCTTTGGAAGCACTAAAACTCTAAATGCAAATCTTAGTTATTGCATTTTCCCTTCTATCTCATTAAAGATACCTGAAAGTGTTCCAGAGGGCCTCTCGTGCACTCACAGCAATCTGGTCAGGGAAATACAATTCAGATACTTTTAAACATAATTAGCTGAGAAAGAACCATCTTGAAAGTGGCACAAATGATGTTTAGAGACAACATGCAGTTAGTGAGTTATGATCTTCATTACAGCACAGACCAGGTGTGTAGGGAAGTTTGACCTCTGGTTCCCCACTGCCTTCCCTCTGGCAAGCTGACACTGAAGCCAACAAGTGAGTAAAATTCTTTTAGTGACCTGACCATTTCACGAAGATATTAAACAAAAAAAGGCTCAATAAACCAGGACAGGAAAATGATCCTCTGTTTTTGCAATGAAAAATATTAGGTGTAACCTGGTGAGAATGTTGTCTTTTCAAATGAAATCCATCCTACCCACAGGGCATCCCATGCAATCCAGGCACTGCTGAAGGGAGGTATGCCCAAAAGAGGCTCAGATGTTTAGAAAACCTTTGGGGGCCTCTGCCCCAAAATCTGTCTTCACCTTAGAAAGTTTCAGCAGCATCCTCCAGACAAATATTAACATTGCAAGAGAAAGAAAAAGACTAGTTGTCTCAGATGCATTTGGAATGTAAAAGTAAAGGTTTAATCTTCTTGGTTTGTAATAACGCCATTCTCTCTTCTATGGCTTCCTTGCCAGTCACATTATTCCAACATGGCTTCCCTGAAAGCACAATAAAGCAGAGGCTTCCTCACATGGTTCAGAAAAAAACCCAAGTCAGCTTCACAGGGTGACAGAAATGCTTTGTTGAACCCAAACAGATGGGATCTCTTACTTATTTGCAACTTGCACCATCCTTTACAGCTGTACTGAGTGCTTGTGGGAAGGCTTCTTGTCTGCAGATCCAAACAAGCTTCTTGAATGCTCTGCACAGGTGATACAGCAAGACATGGCAAATGTGCTCCTAGGGCTGTCTGCTGCACTGCAGCTCCATGGTCTCTTTCACTGCATCCGTTCTCCAGACACATTCCAAACCATGGATACCAAACCCTCACATCCCCTGGCAATGCAGGTTAAGGATCACTCATTTTCCCACTGGAAAACCTAAGGAGGACAGAAGTTAAGTGATTTCCCCCAGAACTGTACAGCCGGTCAGAGGCAGATGCAGAGACAGAGCCAGTCCTTAATTCAGGTGCTAGACAATATTGCTTCTGTCTGGAATATGGACACATTCTGAAAGGGTTGTATTGGTAAGTACATTAAAGGAAAATCATCTCCTTGTTAGTGACTCTTAATCCAGATAAGCACGATTCTGAATTAGGCTGTAAGTGTGTTTTAAAGGGAAGCACTTAACCTGTGTTATCTCCATGCTGGCACCACAACAAACAGTCATTCATTCCTACTTGTACCGAATTAGGCGAATAATCTTATTATTCATGAAATCTGAAGTATGTGGATGAGCCGAGTCTATGCAGAAACCATCACTCATGGCTATTTTCAGCACTTCTTCCACAAACACCTGGAAACTGTTGATTTGCTTATTATCTGGCACCACCCAGAGTCTCTTCAAGTTCTGCCTGGTGTACTCCTCTTCGGGAAGGCCTTCCACACTTGCAACCCAATCTAAGGTCAAGTGGTTGGGGTCCTGCAGGTAACTGGATATTGAGGAAAGGTTTCCATTGAAACAGTAGTACAGTTTGGAACCAAGAAGCTTCAGGAACAGGCACGACGTGGAGAAGATATGAGCACTGAACACTTCCATGTTGGAGGAAGACAGGCTGTAAATCTGGGGTGCTTCTCGGACAGTGAAGTGAACAGTCTGGGTCCTCTGATCGAGGGTGATATTGAGCATGGCATTTTTCTCTGCTTTAGAAAGCTCTACCTCCTTCTCCTGCAAGGCCTCAATCAGGGGCTGAATTTGATAAAAATCTACTTCCCGCCGCAGTAAGCCCATTTCTTGAAAATCTTCGGGGAGGTCCAAGTGAGAAGTTCGTAAGAAGTTCAGGATATAGCGGAAGATTTTGCCATCTCTGTCAATAAAGCAGTTACCTTGGCTGTCCTTCTTGGTTGGGATCTTCCCACTAAACATGGCCCCCAGCATGGAGTCTGGAAAGCTAGTCAGAGTGGACAGAGAGGTGGTATAGAGTTTTCCTCCAACATTGAGCGTGATAGGTTCTGACATGATGGAAAAGTCACAGTNAAAAAAAAAAAAAAATCCAACAGCACACATTTAGTTGCATTAATCTTTTTGAAAGGTTAAACTACAGAGAAAGAGTCCTAAATATGTAAGGGTAACCACGTGGCAAGAATTCACCATAGAAATTAGAAGTGAGGAATTATTTTTTGAGGTTGTATCTTGAGAACAAGCATAAGGATGTTTTTTTCTCCTAACAAATTTGAACAGGACTTTGTTTAATTCAGTTTAGTGCTAGAAATCATGAGTCTTTCAAAACTTTACAATTATGCTAAAAGTTAATCTCTCCCACCAATATCTACAATGAGGGCTGACTTCAAAGTAGTGTTCTGGGCTTGTATGATCTCATTTCCCTCACAATCAGAGAAGTTAGAGGGAGCAAAGAATGATAGGACAGGAACTGGACAGAACCCAACATCTTCCACAGTGTTTGAAGATATGATTAAAGTAACAAAGCAGTTCAGCAGAATCCCTTGACATATGTCTGACTGCAGGCAGCATAGCAGGGAGCCAGACAGCAGTTGCTGCCGTAAGCACATGACAATCTGTGGTTCCTTTCATTAAAAAAAACACCAGACTTTCTCCTTCCAATGTGCTTTAGACTAGAAAACATTTTCTAATTATTTGGGGCCATATTCCAGTTCACACAGTTTCCATGCAGAGCCTCTGCCATCAGCTGACATGAACTAAGGATGCAATTTTAAGGTGCAGTTAAGCCTTAGGAAGGGGCATGCATGACCTCCCCTTGCCCTCTACCATACCATCCTCCTCCCTTATGCCACCTCTGGCACTCATCTGACCCCACAGTGAGCCAGTTTAGGGAGAAAACTCAGTATTTTCTATTCAGCATGCTTTGCTGTATGTTGGAACTAGACCAATGCCAGGTGCTGGGCCAGGGGAATAGGAAGGAGCTGTGTGGCTCTCTCCATTGCAGTTCAGCTTAGCTGTCTTGTGCAGGTGGGCCATCATTCCTGCTACCTGAGGACCTGCAAATCTGTTTTGCCTTGTTTGCTGAATCTAAATCAATCAACAATTCAGCAGGAAACCCACCAGTGTTTGCTTCCAGAGGCAGGAGGTAGCTCTTCCTGCAGTTACTACAGCCATTCAACAGAAAGCTGCCAAACAGCTCCCTTAAAATTGAATTAAGTGCAGGCATTTTCCTAACTAGTAATGGAATAATCATAGACACTACCCACTTTTATCAGCCCTGGAGTCACAGCAAAATGCAGAAAGGGAAAAGGTCATCTGTGCTGGAATATATATTTTATTATAACTGCTAAAACCCAGATAATAGTGCTAATGGCATTCTAAAACAAATACATCTCTAGACAGCAGCACATTTTGCTAAGAAAAACTGGCTCAACCTAAGGCAGTTAATTAACAGGTCAAAGGAGAGCCTGTCTTTAACTTGTTGTTTAAGACTAACATTCCACTTTGTTCTTTAGCCCTTGGCACACAGCCTATATTCCACTGCACAATAATGGAAAGATGCAGATCTCTAAATCTAGAGTGCTTTCCCTGTATATCCCTTAGTCCCATGCATCCAGCAAAACTGGCAAATAAAGATGCATGTGTAGGCCAACACAACAACACGTGCATTGATGGCCACAGACCATCCTTGTGACTAACCTCAGATAAATATACTCCCGAAAAAACTATCTGTTCCAGTGCTAAACTCCCCTTGATACTGTAGTCTCAGCATACTTCCCACTCTTGAAGACTTCAACCCAATTTAGAGTCAAGAGCTGTTTAAACCTGATCATGTGGAGACTTCAACATCTAATTCTGTAGCACAAGTGGCTGCCATGGATTTTTTTCCCCCAAGGGTTTGCAATATGTCTGCAAAAGCATTGCTACAAGAACAATCAGGCATTCACAAAAGCAGCCTAAAATGGATTTTACTTTTTTTCACGTTTCATCAAACAGAAGCTTCCCCATACCTCTCTCCAAATAACACAGCTTGTAGAAGCAGGACTGATAGAGACTCCAAAAGCCATGTTCATTGCTTCCTGCATCTGCTGCCCTTCAAGGTGCTGTAGACTAAACAACCTGTTCTTCCTTCACAGGTGAAGCTTTCAGATTTTTGAGCCCAAGCCTGCTTATCTACATCATCAGAGGTTTTTTTCTCATGCTTTCTGCCAGCATTAACCAGACACAGATCAAGATGTTTCCCTTCATGTATCTGTGTCAAGGCTTCACTTGGCAGAGCTCCTGGTCAAGAGTCACAACCCAAATACCACCATGCAGCCCAAAGATACAGATCTTCATTTCAAACTCATCATCCATCCTGGGTTTAGTCTGATCCAACACCTCACTGATAGCCTGAATGAGAGGCAGACGACTCGGTCCAACCTGAACAGGTAACATTTAAACCACCTGTAACTGTTTTCTTATCAGCAGTCCAAAAGGAAAGTTGCCAATGAAGTATGGCAGTAACATGAGCTCTCTGAAGCTGAAGACCGTATCTATGCTGGCAGCAACAGCATCAGAAATCCAACCAAGCCTTAGCTCTGGAGCTGGAGGAGTAGCACAGAGATTGGCAGCCTCTCTCAGGCCAGAGTGTGGGCTCTGCTCCTCTCCCACCTCTGGGCATTGCTTAGACACATGTCCTGGACAGCCCATTCTGCTCATGGCTATTCTGTATTCTGAAGACCCACACAGACTGGATTTTGCTCTCCTAGGACACCAGCCTGCTCTGATTTTGAACCTGCCCATCAGAACCTGCAAAATGTTAAATTTTAAACGTTTAACAATCCAAACATCTTGCCCATGGATAAGGCTGGAGGATAACCATTCCTCAGCTCTCTTTCCTAATTGTCCTCTTTTGCCTAATCATCCCATTTCTTAGAGGTTTATATCCTCATAGTGTGAAGATGAATCTGACAGTCTGGGAACCTCAGAAGACCCAAAAACACGAGCACAAATGAGCACAAGTGTCTACTGCATTTATCATCAACCTGGACTTAATGCACTGACCAACCAATATACTTGACAGTAGCTGGGGAAAGTCAGTCTTTGCTGCTTTCTTCCCTAAAAACTTGTTTATTAAAAACTGTTTTTCATCAACCTGTAAAAATTGAAATGAAATGGGTTGTAAGTTTTCTCTCTTTAATCATTCAACCACCATGTGCAGCCCCCAGCATGGTTTTTCAAGCCTAGGCACTTTGCTAATGCAATATAAAGTTTGTCCAAGAATGCAGCATGAAAATCACTTCTTCTTAGTGAGACTTCCACAAAGAGGAGGTACCAAGAACATCTGATCTTGGACATGGGAGGCTACTGGTCTAGTGGAAGGTGTCCCTGCCCATGGGAGGGGGTGGCTTGGAACTAGATGATCTTTGTGATCCCTTCCAACCCAAACCATTCTATGATTGTATGATTTTATAACCTGCAGTCACCAAGGAAAAGTACAAATTCGGTTATGGTTCCTGGAAGCAGAGAATTACAGTAAAATCTTTTGTGTAGTTCCTCCCCAATTCGCATTTAAAATTCACTCAAATTAGGTCAGCTAGAGATCTAATTTGACAGCTGAATATGCAAATTTGGCTGAAGAACACAAGATTTATTTTATGCTTCTAAGAGCAACCTGTATTTAAATACCTCTTTTAATATCATGAAGCGGGGGAAAGTCTAATTGATTTAAAGTCATGATTTTATCACATGATGTAAATTGAGAGAAACCAGCAGTGCAGTTGTCAGCTTTATGAAAAAGTCAAACTCCTGAACCGAAGCTGTTCTCTGAGCATCTCAGCATTTCAACTGACCACAGCTTATAAATTTTAACTTGGGTGTTACTCCTAGGAGCATCCTCAACAGCTGCATAGAGAACATTTCTGTAATAACCCTCTACTCCATGAGTTTAGTTCAGCAAATAACTGGTTCGAAGCTGGGAGAATAAGGGAGGTTGACACAGCAGGAAGGTATGCAAGTATGCAAAATGACAAAAGCTAACTGTTTTCACTGATTAATGCCTTCACATATTTAGAACCATCATTATCATACCACTTTGTTTCATAATCATTATGAATGTAGAACAGCTTTGGATAAGCTTATTTCCCCTCTCCTGTATTCATCACATTTAAAAGTGCTTTAATTAGCTAATAAATAAAATTCTGTATACATAATTTAACTGGGTGCCTGTTTCACCCAACTTGGCAAAAACCCACAAGTGTACAGTAATCATCAAAACAAAAACAACAAAAAAAACTCCAAAAACCACCAGTCATGATTTGCCAACACAAGTAAAATGTAAACAAATGGCACAAATATTACTATGTTTTTAATCACTGAAAAATGCATACAGCTGTAATCTATCCTTTTTAGCAAAAAGAATGCAGTTTAATAGAAAGTCTAAAGTTACAGACATGTTTATATGGTTGTCAAAAGAGAGCTATAGGTCTCTCTCTATATATTATATATATATAAAGACAATTTTAAACAGGGTTTTAATTGGGAAAAGAAATTGATTGCCAACACACATTTCACTTTAAAAATGTCAGGGAAGGAAAATGAATCAATCCTTCTGGATTTCCGAGGCAATGCCCAAGATGTGGATAACTGGCTGGTCCTAGTCTCATTCAGGGGATTTAATTAATGAGATTAATTAAACACAGAACAGCAAAGCAAGAGCAATCTGTAATTTGGTTGAAGAGGATCATGGTGAGTTGTTAAGGTTTCGAAAGTCCACCTCACAGGCTGCATAGGGCCTCTGAAACCCTTACACATGGTATTAAAAGCATCAAAATCATAGCGTCCCCTGGACTAACATACGCTGTTACAGAAATTGAGGTTTTGCTGCAAGATGTAGCATTACATGGCCATTTACAAAGTCATTGTTTTTAATGGCTTTAATTTCATGGAATCACACAATTATAGAATGGCTTGGGTTGGAAGGGACCCTAAAGATTATCTTGTTCCAACCCACGCCTCATGGGCAGGGACACCTTTCACTAGACGAGGCTGCTCAAAGTCCTATCCAATCTGGCCTTGAACACTGCCAGGGATAGGGCAGCCACAGACTCTCTGTGTAGTCTGTACCAGTGCCTCCTAATCTTATGTCTAAAGTATTGCATGACTGATTATTTTATCATGTAGCCCTCAATAGCTCACCTGTAAAATATCCCTTCACAACCAAAACCTGGAAAATCTGTTTTTAAGACAGTGAACTACGTGCAGCTGCTGTAAGAAATAGTTGAGGACTAACAATGAACCGCAAAACATACGCACAGGAAAAAGAAAAGAAAAATAAAAAAAAAAAAAAGAAGAAATTAATTATTTAGGCTGATGCAATGAATGATGCCTAAGTGGCAACAGAATTAGAGCAAACCAGGGACCATTTCTGCTAAGCATCAGGAAGAGCAGCCAGACTAAAAACCTCTCTGGCTTTTTGAGTATTGCCCAAGAGAGCTGGTGAAAGCCACATCAAGTAGACAAATGTTACAAGAGACAGATCAGGTAGTGCTTTATAGGAAGTAATTCTGCCTCAGGAGGGGCAGGATTGATTTCAGCTCAAAAGGAAGTATGAAAAAGAAATAACTGGGCACCTGTATGGCTGCTGGAGACTTTAAATGGGATTCAGCAAAAGATGGTTGTTGCAGGATTGGGCTGCAGTCTGCTCCATTAGAGCATATTAACTGTGAACACATAATCAGGCAAAGATGCTCCTTCCTGTGTGAAGCTCGCTCTGCTTTGGGCTGTGCCCACACCTGGCATGTATCACTTTGTTCCACCGTGTCTTACTGAAATACACGTTTTGGTTTGAGGTAAAAATTCCTGTTTCTACAAAACACCTGAGCCCTGAGGAAACAAACAAACAAACAAACAAACAAACCCTCATAAAGTTGGGAACACCAGACCTGGACACAGCCAAGCCCATGGCACTTGCTGTAACTCAACCTGCAGAACAGCTCTGTGACTTGTCCCTTCTCAAGGGGACAACCTCGTGGAGGAAATTCAAACCCTACAAGCTTGTGCCTTTCTGTGTTATGGGAGCTGCAAACAAGGCAGTTTGAAGCCTAGAAGTCACCTCATGAAAGACAAGATAAAAATAATAATAATTAACTAGAGGGGGAGGGCAGAAACAACAAAAAAATAGTATTTAAGGGTTTAAAAAACCCAAACAAACCACACCTCAAATGACCACTTACCCAACTTGCAGCAGACAGGAGACACCAATGAGAGCTGAATTTTAGGAAAATTTTTGGAAAATCCTTTGCAAGAATAGCCTCGCCCCTCTATACATATATCCCTGATGCACATTTACTTAACTCAGCTCATCCTTTACTATAGAAGATTAAGCTTTCACAACACAGTCTCTGCACCCTATATGCTTATTTATGGCAATCTTAGAGAGGAAATCCCATGTTTTCCCATTGCTGCAGAACGGACCCACCTGATTTTGGACACTTAATATGAGCCCCTCCAACTGAGCAGCACGTAAGAGCCTTAAATTCAGTCGGTGAAGCAGAGCATGGCGTGCCTGCCAGGAGCAATAGATCCCAAAATGAAACGCCTGCGGGGAGGCACAGCAGCTTTTTGTTTCGGGACTGCTGTGGTGCCTCTGGAAATTTCCAGCAGGCGTTTGGGAAAAGGCCGCTCACCCCGAGGCTGGCACGGGGAACGTGGTGACGAGCTCTGGGAAGGGACTCAAATTCCCAGCAGGCGACAGGCAGGAAACGACGGGTCACCCTTCCCTTTTATTGCTGTGGAACTGCCGGCGGCTGCAATGCTGGGAGACAGGCATACTGACTACACACCTTCGGGGCGCAGCTGCTTATCTGCCAGTTATTTCTATTTCATTTATATTTAATTTTCTGACCCTGCTTTGTTATACACAGAAACGCTGTTCTGCCAGTGAGCCGCATGCGGGATGGGAAAACGTGACCGGGAGTTTCGGAACAGCCCTGGTTTGCTGTGGAGGCGATGGTGTGTGTCCATCCCTTTCCAAACTTGCACCTCCATGCCCTTGAGCATCTCCCGGGCTGCTTGCTTAGGGATGCAGCTGAATGCAGGAGGCTTCGCGTAGGCTCTCTGCAGATGCTGAATTTACGCATAAAGAGAAGGGGTAGGGAGGCAGAGGAAGGGAAATAGGGCTGGTGCCCAGTTAGTAAAAGCAAGGAGCGATATAAAGCAAAGGTCAGGTTCCTCCTGGGAGTGGAGAACAAAAGCAGCAGCACGCAGCAGGAGAACGAAAAGAAGGTTAAGTGCTGCTGAAGGAGAACGGCTGACGACAAGATGGAGGGGGAGAGGGAGTGCAGAGCCACAGGGATGCGGCTGCAGCCAGGTCTGGAGAATAAAAGCCAAAGTGCTGCAGTGCTCAGCGCTCTTCTGCTGTGACCTTCAACACCTGTAGGCTCAGGGGCTGCTGGGTGGGCAGTGCAGATGGTCAGGAGGGTGCTGCCACCGCCTGCCAGAAAGGAGCCTGCCTGGGGTCTCAGGGCAGTGGGAGCATCACTTTTCCTTCCAAGCTGATGGAACCCTTTGTACGGTCCAATATACCCATTTAATACCAGTTCTGGCAGAAGTTTTCACTGACTTTCAGTGTCCTGTCCCAGCACCCATTTAAGTATCACTTGGCATGCCTGGAGTATCTTCCAGATACTTTTTAATTCCTTCAGAGACCACTTTATTTTGTCCCTGAACAACTTCACGGCACACGTGGTAGACCACCACCTGCTTGATGGACACACGGGGTGGTTCAATAATCGAGTTTCCACCTCATCTCCCACTGACACCATTGTTTCCAGAGCATCCCTGCAATTAGAGGGCGGCTAATTCCCAGCGCGGATGCTGCTGCACCACAGCAAAACCCACTCAGAAATCACGCTAAAAGGTAGGCACCACACAGAATTAGACCCTCTGGAGGGCATATATCACGCCCATCGCCCGGCTGGACCCAGCTGGCTGCATGTCTCAGGTGTGGGCATACAGGGCTTGGATTTCCTGTGAATACTTAAATTTCGGAGATGTTTCATTGGAAGGGGGCAGGGGAATGTGCGAAGTTTGCAGAGTGTCGCTGAACCCGACCCTGTTACAGACAGTCGTAGGTACGGCTCCTTCCTATACAGCCAGGCGCTCACACTACTAAATTAGCTTAAAATGCGAGAAGAGTAACTCCAAATTCCCCTTCAGAAGGGGTTCACCCGTCCTTCCCGCATCCCACAGCGGACCAGCTGCGCGGCTCCCGGCCGCCGGTCCCCGCTTCCTCCCCGTGCCTCAGTTTCCCCCCCTAACTCCCCCTCGGGGAATTCCGCTGGGGGTGCCCCCGGACCTCCCCACGCCCTCCAGCCCCGCCGGGGACCCACCTGCGCCCCCTCCAGCCGCCGAGCTCCGCCGCTGGCCGAGAGGCAGAGGGAGGCGGAGGAAGCGGGGGGCGCGGCGCTCCCGGCACGGCACGGCTCGGCCCGGCCCGCTGGGAGATGTAGTTTCGCCGCCGCCCTCGGCCCTGCCCAGCGCTGCCCCGGGACTGCGGCTCGCAGCCGGCCACGCCGCATCCCGGCCCCGGCCGAAGGTAACGCGGGGCGGACGGGAGGGAAAGGGGTGCAGGAGCGGGGCGGTCAGGGGTTGGGGTGATCGCAGGGAGCGGGGTGGGTCGAATGCTGGGGAAGTGGTGCAGTAGCAGAGGTCTGGGCTCGGGATGTAGGAGGGATGCTCAGGGGAAGGGATGCAGGAGGAGTAGTCCGGGAAGGAGGTGCGTGAGGGATGCAGGAGGGATGGTCGGCGTGAGAGATGCAGGAGGAAGGTTCAGGTTGACGGATGCAGGAAGGATACTCCGGTGAGAGGTACGGGAGGTGTGCTTGGGGTGAGGGGTTCGGGAGGAATACTCGGGGGCGAAAGGTGTAGGAGGGGTGCTCAGGGGAAGGGGTGCAGAAAGAGTAGTTGGGAAAAGGAGCCCTGGAGGGATACTTAGGGTGAGAGGTGCAGAAGTGCACGGGCTAAGAGGTACAGGAGGAGTGCTTGGGGTGATGAATGCCCGGGGTGAGGGATTCAGGAGGAATACTCAGTGAGAAGTGTATAGGAAGGGTGCTCAGGGGAAGAGATGCAGGAGGAGCAGTCAGAGAAAGGGATGTTTGGGGGGTTGGAATGCTGGAGGGATGCTTGGAGTGAGTGATACTGGAGGGATGCATGAAATGAAGGATGCTCTGGGTGAGGGATGCAGGTAGGCTGCTTAAGGGAAGTGGTGGAGGAGGAGTGCTGGTGGAAAGTGTTGCAGGAGGGATGCTCAAAGGCAAGAATGCTTGGCAGTCGGGATACAGGTTTTTCAGAGGTTGGGATGCAGGAAGAAGCTGGAAGTAAGGACTGCTTGAGGGTCAGGATAGAGTTGGCATTCTCAGGAACTGGGATGCTCTGAGGGAGGGATACTTAGGATAAGGGTGGGGTGCTTGGGAAGGGTACTCAGAGGGTTGCTCTAGGGTTGGAATATAGCAGAGGGCTTGGAGGGAGGTATGCAGGAGAGATGGTTGGAGTGAGAACTACTCAAAAGGCTGAGATGCAGGAAGGATGCTCAAGAGAGGGATGCTTATAGGGAGGAGTTTGGGAGAAAGGACCACGTTTTGGGATTCCCAGAGAGATGCTTGGACAGAGGGATGCTCTGGGGTCAGGGTGCAGAAGAGAATGGTGGGGGAAGGGTGCTTGAGCATTTGGCTTTTTGGGAATCAGGCTACAGGTGAATGCTTGGAGGGAGAAATACAGGAACAACATTGGAAAGTGGGAGTGTGGGCATTCCCCCACAGTGCCTGCAGGGCTTTGCAAGCCTGTTTACAAGGCAGCATCTTGTTATAATAAACTGGCCAAGACAGATTCAGGTTTTCCCCAGGGAAGCTGACTTGGGGAGAGACACCTAGGGATGTTCCCATCCCATAGGGAGCCAAAGATTCTAAAAGTGAGGGTCAAATTCAGATTCGCTGAGATCCAATCCAATTTCAGGTTAGATCTGCCCCAGCTTGGACTTTGCAGGTGTTACTGAAGAGTAAAAGCAGATGTTGGAATATTTGTATTGCTATGAGGTTTTCACAGCACTTTGGGAGCTCAACTCTGCCCTGCTGCATCTGGTGGCTGGAAAATTTCAACAGCATGCCCTACCTAGACTGAAAGGATGCAACTGAGCTTTCACCTGAGGACGGGTCTCAAAATGCTTTGGGCATCTTTGTGATGGAATCCATAAAGTTTGCCATGGTCTCACTTTGCATTCCTGCTTTCTGAATTGACTGATGCAAAGCCAAGTATATGGGAGGCTGGAGGGAAACTGAGGTCTCAAATGGGCATCATACCCCATTTTCCCTTTCCTGAAGGCACCACCAAGAATTGGAGGGGATCTCTGTCTTCAAACAGTGAAGCAGTGTCTGATGAATCTCAGGCAGTGTTGGCAGTATCCACCCTCAGTCTGGTATGCTTTGGTGAACAGGACGTGGTTTTTCCTTGGGCTGTATCCAGGGTTTTAATTTCTATACAGAGACAAAAGCAGACAGAAACCTGAAGAAAGAAGAGTGATTTTAATGCTATAAATACCTTCAGGAAAACAACCAGCTTTCCGGAGTAGATGTTTTTACAGTCTCCAGGGACAGTGATAGAAAGGACGTTGGCCTGAAGGTCAGTGCAGGATCTGGGCACTCCCAGGATAAAGCCTTATGGAAATAGGGTGTCACAGCCCAGGCTGAGAGCTCTAGCTAAGCAGGAAAGCAGAAGTCTTTTGGGGAAAGAAAGGGAAGATATCTGCAACTGGAGGATGTGAGGAGGAAAACTGGGAAAAACTTACCTATTGCAGGCAGGACAGAGCTTTCAGGCATCCAATGCCAAATAAATTCAGAGAAACCCAAAGCAGCTGGGTGGGCTGTTTTTGTCTGGAGTTGGTGCTGGGGTCAGCCACAGAGCCAGTGGTTTGTCACTGCTGGTCTGGTGGTTAGAGCAAGCCTTGCCTCATGTGCCTTTCTCTCTGCTGGTTTTCAAGGGAGAGAGGAACTTGATTCCTTGTGTCTTGCTTTCTATATCCATACCAGGATAGTTGATAATATGCTAGTAATGGTTTTGAGATGCCTTATTAGAAAAGGATACCAGTAGGCACTAGAGGTGTGCGTGTGTGGCTGTTGACTGAAGGGGAGGAATGGAGCTGGCAGGAGTCTGCAGAAAGAGAGGATGAAATGCTAGAGCCTTAGGCTTTATTTGGTAGTGCACCTATTGCTTTGATATCCACTCAAAGCCTTTTTTAAAATTTGATGACTGAGTGCCTAACAGCAAGAAACAGAGCAGGAGAAGAAACTTGGGGATCTGTGTGCACCAAAGGGATCAAAGAAGAGGCACTGGAGAAATATGAGAACAGGGTAAGGTGGGTAAGGTAGGTAAGATAGATGGGTTGAGGTAGGGCAACTTGCCCAGCCAGCACTGTTGTCACTTGGAGAGGGCTGATAGAATTTGTGATGTGGTCAAACATATTTGTGATATTTTAGAGGAAAAAGGAACAATGAAATACGTGGTACTGCAGAAAGAAGGTAAAGGGTCCGCAGTGGTCTGTGGATCTAAAGTATCAACAAATTTTAAAAAAGGTAGAGACTACTGTATGATAAACTTAGGCTGATTGCAAATAGATATCTTCTGGTTGGCTACTTTTTTGAGACCTAAAAGAATGTGGCCACAAGAGAGGAACTCTTTGTTCTCAAGGTGGAGCTCCTGATGTACGGCAAAGCCATGCAAAATGCCAACAGTCCAGTTAGGTGACAATGCCTTAAGTAAACCTCCACTCTCTGGAGAGAACAGAAAGCTACAGAGCTTTCTGGAGAAAACTGAAAGCTACTGTCCTGCAGAGCATAGGGACAACCTCCTGCTCCGAATCTGCTGCTGCCTGTGATATGGTACAGGGCAATGTCCTGCTCCAAATCTGTTGCCTGTGGTGAAGGACAATATGCATCGGTGCTGTACTAAAGGGTGGTTCTGATTCTGAGGATAGAAAAGCACTAAGAGCCTCGGCAACCAAAAGTAATTAACTCTAGTGAGTAGGAGACACATGAAATGAGTGCAATCTGCTACTGGAAAGCAGTCTGGGACAGCAAGCAGGGAATATGTGATCTCCTTGAAAAGAGAAGGTGAATTTAGAAAGGCAGATTATAATCATATGCAAAATATTCATCCAGGCTTCTGTGCTGGCAATTCTTCCCTGTTATGGCTGCAAATGGGTAGAGTCTCGCTTCTCTTTCTAAAGAGCTGTTTAATGGGATTTTTCTGCAGTTATTACCTCTGATTTTCTGCTTAGATCTCATAAAAATTAACCTGGTGCTCTGCTCTGCCACGGCATTTTATGGGTTTCAACTCAGACAGCAGCTGAAAGCAAAGTATAGTGGAGCATTGCCATTAATGTATTTACAGGTCTGGAGAGGTTTGGCTGCTGGCTGTGTCAGGACCTATTCCATCTCCTTGAGCAAATGCTTTGATCTAGATAGTTTTTAAGGTCCCTTCCAACCATTCTATGATTCTATGGTCTAGGTGTGCTTTAGTTTTCATATTGCTACAACATGAGTATCTATTAGATGTGGTGATGATGTGCAGGCTGTGGTTTCCTCTTCTTAGCTGAATGAACAGAGATGTACTTCAAACTAAAAAAAAAAAATCCTCTTTGCCTATGAATCCACTGGACATTTATTGCCTGCAAAAAAAAAGTCGTTAGAACACAATTACTTTGTTATTTCTGGAAAACAGACCCAGAGAGGTGACAGCAGGGCTGGTCCTTGTAAGAGGTTGTATACCAACTCATGGCAAATTTTGTAGAAATTTAGAGAACAGAGTATTTTTTGTGCTCTAGCAAGGCACTATGTGAGCTCCCTTTCATCCTGCAGCAGCTCAGCATGCTGCAGGATTGAGCCCTGATTGCCTGGCTGCCTGGAGGATGCAGCAGGAATAGCAGTAATGTCCTGGCTGACATAAAAGAAACCATTTTGGCAGGAGTTAAGGACAATAAAAGGTGAGTCTCATTTCTGTACTTCCAGACCTCCAAGAAATTCAGGGAAGTAGATATTTTTCTTCTTTGTAAGTCAGAAGCAAACCACTTAATGTATCACTTTACGTTTGGATGGTGGGAATTATTTTTCCTTCTTTAGTGGTATTTATCAAAGTCTCTATGATCCCATTGTAGGAAATGTGCTGAATTTATTACTAAGGTTCCCTAGAGGTAAGGTGCATTTTGCCTCTATGTTTTCAGAGCTTTGTTAAGAGCTAGGGTGGGAACTGGTACCACATTTTGCAAAAAGTACTTAGGAGACTATACTGGAAATCTGCTGCTGGCAGGGATAAAGGACTTAATTGATTTAGAAGAAATTGGATAGATTTCAATTGAAATGAATCCTAATTAAAGAATAGGCAGAAGAGAACTATAAGTACAGCTCAAAACAGTACAGAGTATGAAGACTAGACCCAAGCAAAGTCAAACGTGATTTTTTTATCCTGAGGTTGGGTTTTGGTTTTTTTTTTTTCCAGTTTGCTCAGTTTGGAGAGTGATGCTAAGCTGGCCAATGCTGCTCTTTGCTTAAATTCCTTTTCCCTCTCTGGTTTCTAGAGCATTTTTGGATGCCCTTGCAGAGACCCATCTTGTGGTCAGCAAGCATCTTTGATGTCAGTAAGGCTTTTGAGATGATGCCCTGCACCATCCTTGTATCAAAGGCATGTGTGGACTGCTAACTGGGTAGTAAGCAGGCTGGAACTATCCTAGGACCTTTCCTTTTTAATATTTTTTATGAATTATGTTGAGGAGGAGATGAAATTAATTTTATCAAATTTGTGAGTGAGGCCAGAGTTGAAGAATAGTCAATATGCTTGGGGCGGGGCTGCCATGCAGGAGGGCCAGGACTTGCTGTGGCTGACATGAACCTCATGGAATTCAACAAGGACAAATGCAAAGTATTTTGGAATGGACTAATACCTTGAACTGTTGAAGGCTGGGGACTGTCTGATAGCAGCTCCCCAGTGCCTACAAGGAGGTTATTCAGGAGATGAATCCAGGCTTTTTAAAGGAGTACAAGGCAGGTGAATGAGAAAAAACAGACATAAATTGAAACAAGAGCTTCCAGCTGCAAATAGGGAAACCCTTCCCATTATGAGCTAATTAGAACAGGAGCACGCTGCCCAGGGTTGTATGATTTCTATCCTGGAATATTTTCTAGACCTTAATGGATAAAGCCCTGAGCAGCTGGGGTTGATTTCAGCTGTGGACAGGGTTTAAGCTACAGACCTCCCAAAGTTCTTTTTCTCCCCATTCTGTGATTTTGCCTGTGTTGTTTCTGCCAGTCATTCACTGGGGTAGCAGAACAGTTTTGCCATTTCATGGGATTTTTTTCTTTTTCCCTGCGAAGCTCATATTGTGTACTCTGTGTTTTATGTGAGCTACAAAACAGATGGGAACCTCAATGTGACTCTTCAGTTTAATAATTAACTCTTTGACCTTCTACTTCATCCTTGTGTGCTCCAGGAACTCAGTTCTGTTCACGAGCAGGAATGAGCCAATCCTCCCAGCTCTTCAATGTGTTGTTAGTGCGGGTGAGGAAGAAGTGCAGAAGGGTTGTTCTACTTCAGGAACACTCATTATAGAAGCCTGATTGTATGAATATTTAGTCTCTTTATTGCAGTATTAAACAGAGGAGAACCAGGGACCAGATCTCCAAGGCAGCATTCAGCTGCCTGACAATGAACTGTCCTTCCCTCTCCTGCAGTTCCCTGGGTTATTTATGACACACTTTCAATTTCTACAACAAATGAGGCAGTGATCTTACAGATAACACTCCAAATCACTTTACTCCTCCACTGCAAACCCTGATTCACTTTCCAAGGAGGTCGTGAGGGGGGAAAAAGTTAATATAGATGCTTAAACTATTGCTCTGAAAGCATCTGGAGCTGTGCTTGCTTGTCTTGAATTAACCACCTTAATTCCTAGACTTTGACATGTGAATAATCTTTTAGTGTAGAATGCTTTTTTAGTGTAGTTTTAAGACTATAATATTTATTACTGCATATTACTTGAATTACTTACAAAGCCACTTAAATGTTGCTTTAATGTAGTTCTAAGTTTGTAGGATATGGCCTGGCTAGCATCCCCCATCCTGACCTTGTCTGGCCCACACCCAGGGAGCAGTTTGGTCTACCCTGATACGCAGCTGGACCATGGGCTTGTTTGTGCCCTCTTGCTGACACCAGGGTGGTTGGAGAGGTGCAGGTGGGGCTGTTGTACCTAGAGCCCAGCCTTATCCTGTAAAGCCCTTCAATGGTGAGGAGAGCATGGACCCTTCACCTCAAAGTCAACTCAGGTGATTTTCCCTGAGTGTTTTCAAGGTCTTAATGTCCATATAAGTCATTATGATGTTTCCTGCTGTGGAAGATGGTCCTTTGGGACTTGTTTGCCTATTGACTGTGGAGGGAATTTGTTTCAGCCTTGTCCTACTACACAATGTCAGACATGACCCAGTTGCACTCCAGGCAGCAACATTGAGGAAGCCCATCCTCTTGTCCCTTTCTGTGATCAGCCTGAAGAAGAACCAAGCCCTCTTAGGAAATGCACGTTCATCTCAAAATTCAGATGAAATTAGACTCTTTGCATTGAAAATTTGGGTGAAGTTTGGTGATGCTAAAGTAGCTAAAATCACAGTCATAGTGGAGAGAGTCATGGGGAGCTATGATATCTGAGGACAGCAAGAGCAGCCAACACCACATACACCAGGGGACCATGGGGGTTTATGGGGTTAAGTCTAAAAAAGCTATAGCAATTGTTTGACCATCCTGCCTGTGTGACTGGGCCAGGCTCAGCCTGGATTGCTCCAGGGAATTAATAGTGAGACACAACTAACGAGCATTTGTAGATCCTCCTATCTCTTCCTGGCCCCTTATCTCTGTGCCAGATGACCAGGGTGTCTGGGCTCAGGCTGAGAACCTGCAGAGAGGAAGTGAAAGGGGTACCAGCCTGACTGCAGGTGTGTGCTAGTTTGTGTCTGGCCAAGGCAACCACTGAACTACAGCAAGGACAAATACTCCTCCTGATTTTGGACTGTCTGCTCTCCAGGTTTAGCCTTTGCTGACACTGTGGTACTTTTTGTTTGAGGTGAAAAGATATTATCTGTGGGATTTTGTCTTCTCCTTTTATCTTGTCCTTGTTTGCCACTGGTTTAGTGCAGGCTGGTCCCTCAGGAGTCCTGCCTGTATATTCCATCCTGGGAAAACAGTGTGATGGAGAGCATTAGCTCTGCAATAGCTTGTTGCAGGGAAGGCAGCAGTAATGCTTGATGGGGAAAAATAAATCCAGCACATGAGCAGAGGAATGCATGAGTCAGCAGGCAGGGACCAGAAAGGGCAAGGTGGTTGTTGGAGAGGCATTACGATGTAGCTGCGGTCATCACTGGATTGGAGGTGGCTATATATATATGTATATATATCAATAATGGGCTTTTTTCATCTTGTGAGATTGTGGGGAAGCAGTGATGGGAAGAGGTGGTATTTGGTGAAGTGGGAAGGCTTCCCAGCCAAGCAGCTGTGAGTCAGATCTTAATGTTTGTGTCTGGCATGGTTTTACTTCTGCACCCTCAAGCAGATGCCTACCAGGCAAAAAGATACCCTCTGGCTCAGATACAGGCTTACTCCAGGGATGGCATGGTCCTTGGATGGCATCTGCTGAGGTCTCTTCTGAATGTCATCTGTGAAAACCATACTCGGGGTACATGTCATCTGCATTTATATTCTTCATGACCCTGTCCACTTGAAAAACTTCAAATGCTTCCCAAGTGCTAATGCAGGATCTTTCAAACAACCCCATCAGGAATTGTTGTGTGTTGTTCTCATTTCACAGATTAGGGAGTTGAGGAACAGAAAAGAGGGGATTATTATTCTGGTCAGATACATGAATGTGGCTCATTTTAGGCTATAGGCTAGAAGGACCTTCTCCAAATGGGTATTTGTGCAGTGCATTGCACTGGGAGGACCTGCTGTGGATGAGTCTTTTTAGTCCCTGTAATACATTATAAGAAATCCTGACTTTCTTATTTTATCACTCTGTAATTGTTTGGTTTTTGTTTTTCGTTGTGTTTTTTTCCTTTTGGGTTTGTTTTGGGTTTTGGCGGGGTTTTTTTTGTTTGTTTGTTTTTGTTTTGTTTTTGGGGTTTTTTTTTGTGTGTGCATTAGTATATCCAACACGTGGTTATAAATGTTATTCAGAGCTTTTCCTTGGGAATTCTTTGGTTTTTTATAACTCTTCTCTAATGCTTTATTGCTGGTGAATTCAGGCTGTGACAAATGGGAAACTTTGCCTGACTCTGCAGTTTCTCTCCCTGCTCGATTTGGTCCCGCATGCAAATGCGGCAGGTCCCTGGGGAGCAGCCAAGACTGCACCACTCAGATGGAGTGGCTGGCAGCATGGTGTAAATGTTAAACAAACAGCCCCACCATTGCACAGAGAGGCTGCAATCCCACTTCTGCTTCCCAGGGCTTTTATCTCCTTCCCTGAATGTGAAGACAATCATTGGGACACCTTGAGGACATCTGAGCCAGCAGACACCACTGCAAGACCTTGGCTCCTTTAATTCCCCACTTGTCTCTTCTGTGGGTCTGTAGTTGGTTGTTTGCAAGATAAAAATGCTCAAATGTGTGATTAATCAGAAGAAGTTCTGTATCTTTGTGTATTCATTCAGTTTGGGGGCTTTAGTCTCAGTCAAATATCACCAGTGGAAACTTTTCTAAATGCTATATGAAAAGGCCACAAGAATTATTCTCTTCAGAGTGGTTCCAGACAGCTCTGTTTTTTTGACCTCTCTTGCCCTAGCCTGGGCTTGAAATCTCAGCAGACCCTCCCTGAACTAACCTGCTGCTCTGTCCCTCTCTTCTAGGAGCAGGGAGCGGAGATGGATAAGATACTGGAAGCTGTGGTGATGTCCTCTTACCCCAACAGCGTGAAGCAAGGCCTTGTGAGGCGCGTCATCGAGGCATCAAAGCAGCCCATGGACAGTGAGCAGTGCTGGTCCATGCTGGAGCTGTCCACCAAGCTTTATCTCACTGGGGACACCAAGTATAAAAGAGAGATTGGGAAAGAGGTCTTGGAGGTCTATGGCCACTATCACCCAGAGGAATTTGAGGAGTTCTTCAACGTCCGCTTCCTGCTGAGTCTCCTGCAGGAAGGCTATGGACCTCTGGGGAAGAGAAGCCATTATGTACTTGATTATATCCAGTTAGGACTGCAGTTTGTCCTGGAAAGCCCATCAGCAAACAACATCTTCAGCTTACTGAGGATCGAGGTGCTGCGGAAAGTCTGCGAGAGGCCCAGCCCCAAGCAGTGTGCGAAGATCTGCAAACTCCTAACGCAGCATCCCCAGTGCATTCCCATGGGAAAACACCAGCTCTTGTTCTGCCAGCAGCTGATCCGGTGCATCGGGCAGTTCCAGTGCGTCTCTGAGGGGGAAGAGGAGATCATGGAGTTTTTGGAGCAGGTGAACAAAGTGAGTGGTCTGCTGCAGAGGATCTGGAGGACTCAGACCTCAGCCATCCTGCCCTCTTTGAAAGAACTGTTCACTATCATTTCTTCAACAGGTAATTTAAAAATAAGAATTAAAAAGAAGGCTAGGAATGTAAATGTTGGCTCTGATGAAGTCAAACTCAATTAGTTTGACATCTTGCAGAGTTTTCATCCACTACAGAAATGCAGCCACAGATGAAATGTAATAGACAAGCATCTCTAAAAGTTACCAGGGCTCTGAGCTGGGAAAACAAAATCACTCTGAAACCAGAGAGAGTCTGTGGACAGGAGCTGTTAACAGGATTGAAGCATTTGCAGCACAAGTTTGTGTTCAGCACTTTCCAGCATCAGCTGGGCTTCAGGGAAAGCGTCTTATGTGCACCTTGTTAGAGTGGAACTTGAGAGCTTTTAGAAATGCTGCTCTCTTATAGATGACTTAGTGGTGCTCCACAGGCTGCTCCCTGCCAGAGACTAGGGATAAAGCTAAGCAGTTATTTCTCACTGACCTAAAGGTATGAAGCCCTACTGACTGTCTGAAGGATGATTGCATTGTTAAGGTGAGACAGACAATATTTATCCAACTTCTGGGGCCTTTAGGTTATTGTGGAGGATTTCAGAAGGTTTTTGGAGGTACCACTGCCATGAAAGGCTGGTGAACTCCTGCTTTAGCTATTCCTAAGGCCACAGGAGATGGATTTTTCAGTATGACAGCCTCATCCATTGGAACAAGGCCCATTTCCAAGCAGGCAAAATTGCAGTTGCATCCTTTTGCAATTATTTGCACTACTTAGTAAAAAGAGGGCAAACAGAGGAAATTTGGTACCTGAGTTGGGCCAAACACGTGCCTGTGATCTTTTCCTCCCTTGGGGCTACATATGACTTTAGGGAACAGCTATCTGCTAAGATCCAGCTTCATTATGTGCTGCATTGGGATTTGGGGAATTATCCTCCTAGCACAGCCAGCGGTGGAGTCATTGCTCATTGGCAACAGCTCAATATGCACTCCATGATGTGTGGATGTGGCACGTGGGGATGTGGTTTAGTGGTGGACTTGGCAGTGCTGGGTTAAGGGTTCGACTCAATCTTAGAAAGCTTTCCCAACCAAAACAGTTCTATGATTCTATTTTTGTGGACAGAAATTATTTGGTTTTTAGGACAAAAAAATGACCTAGTGTGCCTGGTTTCCCTGTCAACTAACACCTTCGTTGCTGGGGCTCATCTCTGTCTTGCAGAGGAACAGGAAGCACCCTCCAATGCCTTGGCCAGCGTGGTTCAGTTTGTCCCTCTGGAGCTCATGGATGGTGTCATTAGAAACCTCACCAATGATGACAGCATCACTGATGTGCAAATGATGATGGCCATTGGCAGGTAGGAGAGATTGTGAGAGTGAAAGCTTTAACTCAGTTTGGAGAAATGCTCTGGGTGGTTTTATCCCAAGCAGCTTGGCTGGTGCTGCCTGGTGAGGAGTGTGTAGGGAGAAAGAAAACTTCTGTATCATTTCTTCTAGCCCTGACGTCTTTGAGAACTAGAATAAAGAGTGGCTATTATTATAATTATGACTATTATTATATTTGGTTTAATCTAGTTTGTTTTCTTAGAAATAAGTTGTATTATGGGATGTCCAGTATAGGCTATCTTGAAGAGGTTTGATTTTTTTTGTTCCCTTGAAGCTGTTGCGGGCTTTTTCTTCCCAGAAATCACCTTTTCAGGATTTCATGATGATCTCTGTCACCCTTCAGAACGACATCATCTTAAGCCACCAGTCAGAGCTAAAGACTTATGTGAAGGAGGAGTGCCCAACTGTTTCCAGGTCCCACCTTGGCCTTTGTTAGGTGGATGTGCTGCACCTGGACAGGCAGAGTCAGTGGAGACCTTGTCAAAGCATAATGAAGAGTAGTGGGTGAAACACTACCTGACATGCTAGACCTGGTATTTGCAGCACCAGTGCCCTCTTTGGCTTCACCAGATCTTCTTTGCACCCTAATGCCCAAGACCTATAGCTCTTCTGTGCCCTGATACCTTGCTCTGCACTTACTTAGGTGTATCTTCAATGATCTTAAAGGTATCTTCCAGCCTAAATTATTCCATGATTCTATCTTTAACCCATGCTTTCTTTAGAGGTCTCCATTTACATAGATGATATTCACATGCAGTGGTGTGTGCACTTAACACAACGGAACTGCTCTGACTTGATCTCACTGGAAGTACTTTTTTCCTCTTTTTATTATAGGATTTGTGTGTCCCTCCCAATAAGGTTACATGACAGAAACACGTTATTCCGGATGGGAAGTTTATAGATGCAGAAAAGAGTTAATTCTCTTTGGCTTGCTGGGGAAGGTCATGCTTTTCCCAGAGTCCAGAGTAACCTAAGACAAAAGATAAGGTTATCAGTTCGGCTCCTAACTCACTTCTCCATCTTTTTCTCCTTCTGGACACCTGCTGCTACAAGCTCCAGACAATAAATCTTCTAAGAGTGCCAGTGTCTAAATACAGAGGTTGCCAGATCAATTGCACCATTCCTTAAAACATTCTTTGTCATGCAGAAGGATGAGTAAATAATTAGTCAGAGCCTGCAAAATGTAATTAAGATCACTTAGGAGAAATGTTGACATTTTGGCAACATGTTTATGGCAGATGGGTGCTCCAAAAACAGCGTGACCACAGGCTGTTTGATGTGTGTGCTCCATGCCTAGAAAATCAAAAGAAAATTTACAAATTGAAGGATCTTTTAGCTTAGTATCCCTGACAAACTGCTTGCATGCAGAAGTGCCTTTTTTTGAAGTTTGGGGTTGGGAGTAGCAGAGGAATAAACTGGACTTAGGGTGGAGCTTCTGGTCAAGCATATAAAGAACAAGTAGTGGTAAAAAGAAGCAAGGCTGTCACCTGCTGGCATAAGTGTACACCACAGTCTCTTTTACAGAGTTTGTCTGTTTTTAGATAAACTCTATTATTGTGCATCTGTGACATCAGAGGTTGTCACAGATTTGGGGTTTATTTTTTTTCCCTGGGGATGTGTCTGTTCCAAACAGCCCAGGTCCAGATGCAGAAGGCATCTGCTGTCACACAGCTTTGCAGGCACTCGCTACCTCTGGAGATCAGGGTCTGGGCTTTTAAAAGTTTAGCATACCAAATCAATGACTCCTTTGTCAAATTAGGGTCATCACTACTAAAATATTTGTGGATCGTGCAATGTGAATTTAAAATGTAATTTCTTCCTACTGTAGCAACATGGGCAGCACTGTAACTTAGCCACCAGTGCTGTCAAAGTATAGCTTCAAGCAAATAAGGTCATTTTATGCCTGTTTAAAGAAGGTAGGGAGAAAAAGGACCTTTGAATCTCTGGATCCATCTCCCTTCTTTACAGCATTGACATTACAGACCCCTTTCATGTGTGTTCAACTCTGTTCCTCAAAGCAGAACAATGCTCCCACTGCTGTTCTTTCACAGCTCTTCCACCACTGGGTTGCTTTAGTGGGTCAAATCTCTCTTCTAACAGCCAGTCTGTGTGTATTTCTGGCCATCTTACAGTTCATTTGATCTTATGCCAACAGAAATAGCTGAAATATCTCTTGCCTCACTGGTGTTTATTCCTTCAATATGTGCAGGAAGAGCAGTCCCTTCCCATCTCTGCTTTCTCATGGCTGTGCTAAACAAGCCAGGTTATTTTAAGCTTTTTTTGCAGGAAGTGTTCTTCATTTCCCCTACCACCTCAGCAGGTTTCTTCAACACAGTTCATTGGTCTTGGGCACAGATGGTGGTGTTTGTGCACCATGTTCATCATGGCAGCCTGACCACAGCCTGAGGTGTCATCATTTTGCTATGGAAAACACTTTTCCTTCTGCACCACAGATGGTGCTGGTGTTTTCCATGGCTGCTGTTACACGGGGAACTTGTAGTCACCTGATGTCTGCCTGGTTGTCTCCAAGCAGATGAGTTACTGTAGCCTCCATTTCTAGTGCCTTGCATGCCTTTTGAATCAATGCATTTCCTTCCAGTTCCACATTCCTAATCCTCAGGGTCTTCCTTGTGACTCCTTGATCTTCCTTTTGTGTTGATGATGCCTGACAGCTGTGCATCTTCACATACAGTGATTGCATGGCTTTCCTTGTTTTCCTTTGGTGCAAATGTTTGTGCAAGCTTCTCTGGAATTTGCTTTATTATCTGACATGGCTTGACTTTTACTTTTTTTCTACATCCCAACATAATCTGCTTTTCAAGGTTTTTTTACTGACTAGACTTTAATTTTTCCACTTCCTTGTAAACTTCACTAATTCCTGCTCTTTGCCTTGTGGTGGTTAGTTATCTGTTTTCCCTTCTTTATTTTTTTTTATATGAGATACAGATTGATAAGCAAAAGGAACTGACTGGATAAGGTAGCTGGATTGAGGTGTAACCTTAAGGTCTGGGGTATCTTCAAATCAAAGGTACTGAAATGGTCAGCAAAGTTTGATACTTGGACATCCCAAATCTTACTTGCTTCCTAGTTGTTTAATGTTAAATTTAAACAGACACAATGTGTCATTACATAGTCTTAGGTTATTGTTTTATGAGAAACTTCTGTAAAGCACTTGTTTCTTGCAGAAACTTGACAACATGTTGGTTGAGTGGCTAGAAATGAAAATTATTACCTGTGACATTCAGGAATAATTGGCTTCTGTTAGAGTTTCCAGGTGGAGTTTTTTAATATGTTTTTGGAAATCAATGTTTCTCACACAGAGAACTAAAAGATATGAATCTGAGTGTTTTTTCCTTACCAATAACAATGCAGGGATTAAACCAGTATAATTTGTATTCTAAGGGTGACAATGCAGAGACCTCAATCAAAACCTTATGTGAGTAATATATAGAGCACTGCACCAGTTTTAAAAACTTGAACTAGACTGAAGTTTGTGGAAAAAATTCCCACTTTACTTGATGGACTTGGGCCTGATCCTCTGATGAACCACAGCATGATGGTGACACTGTGGTATTTCTACTGCAGACTCTGTTGTGCTTTGACTAACATGTGAAATGCCTTGTGAAGAGCCTGTCTCATGCCAGTGACTGGACACCAGTTTGAAGGAGGTTTGACCCAGAGTGGAGCTTGACTTTTACAATATGTGCATTAAATTTATTCAAGGGTTTGTGCTTCATTTCAGGATGATTGACTGGGTGTCCTGGCCTCTGGGAAAGAACATAGACAAGTGGATCATTGCTCTGCTGAAGGGTTTGGCTGCAGTGAAAAAGTTCAGCATCTTGATTGAAGTCACTCTTTCAAAAATAGAAAAGGTCAGTTGGCTCTTTTAAATGTGAATGTGAACCACAGAAATACCATCTTGCACCTGAAATATCACCTTGCCTTTCAAATGACGAGATAAATAGAGAAAAAAGAGTTTGCTGTCCGAAGGGATACTGATTTTGCAGCTAGGAATGATGTTCTCCAGAACAACCTGGGATTCTGCAGGTTGTGGTCTGCAGAGATAGTGATATCTTAGCTTATGAAATAAAGTAGCCAAGGATTTTCATACCAGTTGAACACTCTCCTTCCCAAACTGTGAAGCTCTTGTAAAACTTGCTTTTGGGAATGTGACATGCTCTCCTTTGACCATGCCTGGGTCATTGCTGACTGGCACAGGCAAAATCCATATCAGTGAGCGTATTAATAGCCTACACAGTCACAGGTCAGTTCTAAAGCTTGTGCCCTGGCTTAGTTCTTTTGTTAATATAGATAAAGGCCCTGCTGCCATTGCCATCACCTGTTTCAGCAGGGAGTACCTGCTCTCTCTGAAAACTGTCATCAAGCACTGAAGCTGGTCACTGTTTCAGAACTATTTCCATGCTGTGGTCCTACTTTTCCCTCCTTCGAATAATGGGGATAACGCCTGGCTGAGCCACCAGGAGAAGTCACCATAGAAGTTACTAAGACTGTGTTCTTAGGGACATGTTTAATGGTGGGCTTGACAGTGCTGGGTTAACAGTTGTGCTCAATGATTTTAGAGGTATTTTCTCACTTAAATGATACTGTCATTCTATAATTATCAGTATTGGAACATTATCAGTAACTGCATTTGTCTTTCTGATCCCTCAAGTCCATTGAGTAGTGGGACAGTAGCCAAGCATCTCTGGCTTTTCTTTCTTTCCCTTCATTGTTAATACATAAGAAAGGGACACAGCCCATAAAATAACATGCGATTTTTGGAAACACTTGAAAGTACAATCTGACAGCAGTAGAGGGTATACAGGTATTTTTTGTAAAGTAGAATAAATATCATTATGTAGCCTTTGAAAAAGATACTTGCTTTTTGTCTCTTTGCCTGAAAGGTTAGTGATGAAGTTCCAAATATCTGAATAAATTAGGAGGCACATTCTAGAAAATCTAGCACTCTGCTGTGCGTGCATGGCTTTTTCATGAGGAGATATGGAGATGCAGCACTGTCACAAGCCTGAAAGGGTGAAGATAACCCACACAATATTTTTAAGGGTCCCCTGAGCCAATACTCCGGGTAGGAGATGACTCTGGAGACCTAATTACAGGGTGCTTGCTTCAACATCCAGCATGGAGTAGGAAGAGATCAGCAGCCATGGTAGATGCCCAGTGCCTGTTTGCTGCTGTTCTCTTCTCCTGCTAGTTGCAGTGCCATCCTGCCTTCTCATTTACCTTTTTTTCTCCACCACCAGGTCTTCTCCAAGCTGCTGTACCCCATTGTGAGGGAGGGGGCTTTGTCCGTCCTGCAGTACATGCTGCTGAGCTTCCAGCACTCCCACGAGGCATTTCACTTGGTAAGGCTGGGTCTGGCACTTGGATGAGAGCATTGTCCTGAGTGTAACCCTGCTGTAGGGCAGCAGGGATAGGGGGGGAGCTAAGGTGTGGCAGATGTTGCCATTCTGGCTTTGGAGTGCATTTGGTGGAGCCTTTCCATTGAGAACATCTCAGAGGCCTCTCACTGTGGAGGGCAGGGAATACATTATTAAACAGCCCTTGCTTTTCCTAAGCAGGTGCTTCACTGTCTGTTGGACTCAGTGGGCCCCATCCCACATGTGACTTCAAATTGTCACCAACATGTGGCGCCCATTTCTTTAAGTGGTGGCTCACCTTTGAAAGGTTTGTACGGCATCAGTGCAGCAAGACCAGAAGACTGGATCAGAATACTTCACTACACAAATTCTCTGTTAAAAGCAAAAACCACTTGTGGCAACATTTGAATATCCTCTTTTCATGTCCACAGTGATATTTTATAGTTTGTTTTGCTGTTGGGACTAAGGCACAGCTCTGCTTCCTGCTGGTGTTGCCTCTAGAAGGCTGAATTTAAAAAGTGAGGCTGAAGGCAAAAGCATGCTTGTAGTGATTGAACTGATAAAAGCAGTAATGAAAAATTACTGCTATTAATGTTTGATTTTGTACTATCTCGTTAAAGCCCTTATATTTGGCTTTTCAACTTAAGTTCACAGAATAAACAGAAAAGGCTAGAAGAAAGCAAAGCTAGCCAACATTTTCAACTGATGCTTTTTCATTCCTCAGCTGGAGATACTTTGAAGGAACCTGAATTTCTTGAGAAACTCTTTGGTTTCTAAAAATAGATTAATTCCAATGTGTTGTCTTCAGTTGGGCATCAAATTTTGAAACACTCCAAAAACTGTGAGTTGCTCTTAGCTTGAAGTTTGCATCTGTAGCCCATATGCATAAATTTCCTCTTTAATTAAAAAAACCCCAAAACCGAAAAGGGCCAAACCATGTCTTTTTGTGTTTGCCCTGGAACTTTAGAAGGGTTTTGAGAATTGTTCCCATCACAGCTTGGCAAAATTCTGATGTATAAAGAGGTGCTGCAGTTGATTTACTTCCCCAACAACCTTTCCTGTTGGAAGGGAAATAGTTAAAATCTCAACATGTTGAAGAGAAAGAAAAAGAGGAGAGGAAGACCAAGGGAGAAAGAGAGGACCAGGAAATGCCTGATACTTTGCTTCAGGATTACACTGGGCTAAAAATAACTTAAAATATAAATATGAAAAAGGTTGTGTAAGTGCCTGGGTCACTCTAGCACATCTGCAGGGCTGGAAATAGGTTATTAGTTAATTCCGTGTGTAGCTGCAGGGTCAGCAGAGGGTGCCCGTGAGCAATGGATCGTTTGCATTTCCATCTGCTCATGCATTTTTACATTTTGGAGATAAAAGCAAAATAAAGAATGTGCTGTTTATATGCCTATTGCCACCCATCTAACCATACCAATTTCAGTTCAGTGTATTCAGTGTAAAATAACTCAGAGCACAACAGACAGTATTTCTTTTAGGTTAATCCCATCTACCTTGCATGTTTGAATCCCTGCACTTGACAGTCAGCATATCCTTTCCACTGTGGGTGTGGGATTTAGGAGAGACAAAAAAATGGCAACTGCAGCTCAGCAAAGCAGCAGCACAAACCTGCAGGTGTCATGCAACACGAAACCCTCTAAGGCTGCAAAAATCAATGAGAGCTGCTGTTGAGTTCAAAGGGTGAAGGATGAAGTCTAGAATGGCACTGAAGTAAACTCCTGTTCACTGTCCTTTCTGCCTGCAGGTGAATTTCATTCCCCTAGATGTATTAAAATTCTGTGAAAAATGTGGAGTAATTTTTGTAGTGAATTTTTCTTTTCCAGCTACTCCCTCACATCCCCAGGCTGGTGGCCTCTTTGAAGAAGGAGGACTCCAATTCTGCAACCAGCTCCCTGGAGCAGCTGGCCGAGCTCATCCACTGCATGTTCTTCCGCTTCTCAGGATTCCCAGACCTCTATGAACCAGTCCTGGAAGCAGTTAAAGTAGGTCAAGCCCTTCTCAGTCATTTTACAGCTTTCCATATGGAAATGGCATCTTTGTCAGTAGCTAGAATAGAGGGACTGTCCTACTGGTAGGGATGTCCTGACCTCAACACCTCAGAGGGTGGTAGAAGAAAGGGGATTAAAATTCTGAGTCTGAGCACTGTGTAGGCAGGTTGGAGGAAGTTACTTCTCTAATGGTGGGCCTGCAGAAGTCCTGATGGTGCCTGTAGGTTTTAGCTAAAATGTTATTCTCAAATGCCTTTAAAGGACTATTATAAAGGTAAACTCTTCCTTGCATAGAGGCAGGTTCATGTGAAGAGCAGGCAAAATGAGTTGTGTGAACGCCTCTAGCAGAGGAGTTTTGCAGTTGCCCATTACTAATTCTTCATGGGAAAAAAACAGTCATAGGATCTTGGAACACTTTGAGTTGGAAGGGACCCACAAGGATCATTGAGTTCAACTCCTGACCCTGCACAGGACAACCCCAGGAATCACACCATGTGCCTGAGAGCATTGTCCAAATGCTTCTTGGCTTGGTGCCATGACAGCTTCCCTGGGAAACCTGTTCACAGCTACTCTGTGCTGGACCTTGGCTTGGTGCCATGAACTAAACCTCCAAATATCCAAACTAAACCTTGACACTGCTTCATGCTATCTTCTTGTGCCCTGTCACTGGTCACCAGAGAGAAGAGATCGGTGCCTTCCTCTCAGCTTCCCTTTGTGAGGAAAGATAATGATTTGTAACATAGATTTCTCTTTCCAAGGCTCTCCCGATTCCAAATGAAGACCGAATTAAGCACCTTTTGGGACAAAATGCTTGGACCTCCCAGAAGAACGAGCTGGCCAGCTTCTACCCACGCCTGGCATCTAAATCAGAGACGGGAAAGATTGGGTTAATTAACTTGGGAAACACCTGCTACATGAACAGCATCATACAGTCTCTTTTCATGGCTTCCGAGTGAGTTTTTCCTCCCTTGCTCCCATTCCAGACTGCTCCAGGGGTTGCCCGTCACTCCAGCCTTGCGTGTCCCACACTGATTTTCCATCTCACAGATTGCATTTCTGCTTTTCTCTCACAGCTTTCGGCATTCAGTGTTGAATTTAACTGAGGGCAACTCCCAGCCCCTGATGACAAAGCTCCAGTGGCTCTTTGCATTTTTGGAGCACAGTCAGGTAATTATTTCATGTTCTAGTTATTTGTTTGGACTGTCGGCTGCGGAAAGGCTCGTCTCCAAGTTGCTTCCTGCCTGCTCTAACGTGCTGATAAGGAGCTGTGGATCTTGGTGGGTTTTTGTAATGGGACAAATTCTGTTTATATGAAGGAGGCTAATTTTGGGAGAGGTGGAGGGAAACTCCTATCACCCATGAAAGTGGGCTATGTTCACACCAGGCTGCCTTCTTTAATTTGTGGTCTTCTTGGGCTGGGCTGATGTAATAGGTAATGGTTTTGACAATGAAGTCCATTAGGTAATAGTTTACATCTGTGGTCAGCTGAGAAGCCTGTTGGTGTGAAGCAGAGGTTTTGTTTCTTGCTGTGCAGCAAGGGAGAAGACTGGAGCAGCTTACTTGTCCCACTGCTGCCCAGCAAAGCACTGCCAATGGGTGAAAATTGCTTTAAAAGTGGTTTTGTTAAAAGGATAATTATAAAACCCCCTTTAGATTCCAGATCTTTGAATCCTCTGTATGTGAGGGAAAGGAGAATAAAAATAACACCCTTAAACTAATTGTAAATATTTCCATGACAAACGTGCAATTTAATGGAGTGACTCTTGGAGATACAGCTAGGTCATATTTAATTCCTCTCTTGAAAATAAGTGTTTCTGTCCCTAGAAAGACAAGATTTTGGAAAGCCAGTGAATTTTCCCTTGCTGGGTAACAAGTCATCCAGGCTTCTCCATTTCCCAAGCCTTGACTGGCAAAGCTGGTTGGTAGCATTGTGATATTATGTCACTACAGATGACCTGGGGAGGAAATTTAAATTTCTGTTAAATTTAATAGTTGGTCATAGAAGAGTCTAGGTTTTAATGGCAGGTTAGGGTGTCTGTGTTCCGTGATGAGCAAGTACAGAAGCATATTTGCTTGTTGTGTAGCCGATGTTAATTTCCTTTTGGTTATTTTTCTTCTTTGGGTTGCCTTGAAGTTACTTTTTTGCTTAAGATGGGTCTTTTCCCATGTTAATTAGACATGTGCTTCCTAATGACAACAATTATATTATCTGGTAACACAGATTACCTGCCTGCAGTGATCAGAATGTTGGGTGGAAGTTTAGTGGATTTTTATGCTTTGTTTTTTTTTATGATAGGATTTGGTGAGAGAGATCCTGATCAAATTAAATGGAGCAGCAAATTAAATTCAGACTGGATTAAGTAGAATTATCTGGATCAGGCCAATAAACGATTTAAAAACTGAATGATAAACACATGGATATTTTATAGAAATACATGTAAAATAATGACTGAAATTCATCCTTGCCATCCTGGCTTGCAGCAAACCAAGAAAATCTTCTTGTACACTGGGATTAGCCTTTGTAGGGGGATAAGAGGGACCTTCTCAGGCACAGAACACTGTGCTCCCAGTCCGCCAGCCAAAAAACCACTCCTCTCCCCTCTCCATCCCCCGGTGTGAACTGAGGAAAAAATCTCTAGGATTAAATGCATTTCTTCTGTGTTGCTGCCAGCGACCTGCTATCTCCCCTGAGAGCTTCCTCTCTGCCTCCTGGCCACCCTGGTTCACCCCTGGAGCTCAGCAGGACTGCTCAGAGTACCTCAAGTATTTGCTGGACAGGTACGTGACGAGTGCTGTGATCTCAGAGCCTGGTGACGATGGCATCCCTAAACCCCAATGTGATGTCTAATGCTGCTGTCAGGCATGTGGCTGAGACCCCCAGAGGAGTTGGGAGAGTGGAGGGTTGGGATAGTGAGACTGGTCTGAGGCTCCTTAGTAAAACCCTGTTTGGACAATTTTAGGGGTAACGTCAGAACTTAGTTCAACTTGAAAGTTTCTGCCTTTGCCCTGAGGGCACAAGGAATTCATAGAATTACAGAGTCATTAAGGTTGGAGAAGAACCCTGTGATCATTGAGCCCAACCATTAACCCAGCACCACCAAGTCCACCACTAAATCATGTCCCTAAATGCCACATGTACACATTTTTTAACACTTCTAGGAACAGTGATTTCATTACTTCCTTGGTCAGTCTGTTCCAACGCCTGACCACCCTTCACCCTTTCAGTGACAAGATTTTTCCTGATATCTAATCTAAAATTGTACCAACCTTAGAGATTCACATGACAAGCCACTCAGCCCACTCTGAAAAATGTCGATTTTTGCCTTTTACCTAGAGATATCAAATCTCTGGTGTCCCAGTGATCCCTCTAGAAGTGTGGGGTCAGTGGCACATGAAGACTTCAGGTTCTCAAATCCTGTCTGACTCCTTCCCACCTTTTTCCCACAGCATTGAATCCCTGGGTACAGGCAGGTTAACTGAGGTTAACTACTAGCAGTGAAGAACAGGAGCTCTACTTTAGAAACTACTCTTGGTGTTACTTTAGAAACTACTCTTGGTGTTGCTTTAGAAACTACTCTTGGTGTTACTTTAGAAATTACTCTTGATGTTGTATTGATGCATAACACAACCTTTTTCTCCCCTGCCAAAGATTGCATGAAGAAGAAAAAACTGGAAAAAGAATCTATCAGAAGCTCAAGGAGTCCAGCTTGATGTCTCAGGCGGTGGAGCACCATTACTTGAACAAGACATTGATTGAGAAGATGTTTGGGGGTAAAATGATGACAAAGATCCGCTGCTTGAAGTGCCTGAATGTTTCCTCCCGAGAAGAAGCCTTCACAGACCTGTCCCTGGCTTTTCCTCCATCGGACAGGAATGTGCGTGGGAGCACATCTATTCTACCAGTGGAAGAAATTGGCCCACAGTTCATTGAGCCTCCAGAAAATGCCGGCCAGCTTATGGGCTCTCCCTGGATCCAGAGGAAGGCCCCCATGACCAGTGACCATGCAGCCCCATCAGTGTCAGTGGAAACATTAGGTTTCCAGGAACCAGGAGAAGCAGCAAATCCCATACGTGACAATGATGTTGGGGTGGATGCAGCCAAAGACCCTCTCTCGACTTTTGGGGAGCAGGCATGTGCTCCTAAGGACTCCAGATCTGTCCCAGATTTAATCAACTATTTTCTATCCCCGGAGAGACTGACAGCAGAGAATAAATACCACTGTGAGAAATGTGCATCCTTGCAGGACGCTGAGAAGGTGGCAGAGCTGACAGAGGGTCCACACTACCTCATCCTCACACTGCTGCGCTTTTCCTTCGACCCACAGACTATGAAGAGGAAGAAGATCTTGGACAATGTCTCCATCCCTGTGGTGCTCAAGCTACCCATCCTTGTTGCTCCAGAGGAAACCGAGGAGGTTTGCCGGCATGGGAAGGATGGTGCTGTCCCAGGGAGTGGCTTCATGACTGTTGTGTATGACCTCTGCAGCGTGGTGGTGCACTCCGGCATCTCCTCCGAGAGTGGCCACTACTACTGCTACTCCAGGGAGTGCACTGACACCGGCCCCCACGGGCAGCCCCGGGATGGGGTGCCAAAACCGGCCTCTGACAAACAGTTGGACTTTGAAATCCAGTGGTACCTCTTCAATGACACCCGAGTTTCCTTCTCCTCCTTCGAATCGGTCAGCAACGTCACCTCGTTCTTCCCCAAAGACACTGCCTATGTCCTCTTCTACCGGCAGCGGCCGGGCCGGCAGAGCTGCCTGCTGCACGAGGCTCTGGCTGAGGCTGGCCGCCTGCATGGTGAACCCTCCCTCCACAAGGACTTGATGGAAGCCATTTCCAAAGATAACATCCTCTTCTTGCAGGTAACTCCCGCTGCTGTGCACAGCAGGGTGCGATCCTGCGGTTGTTCAGCTCATGGGCCACGTTCCCACCCACCCATCCAGGCAGCAGTGGGATTAAAATCCCACTGTCCTGTGGTTAAAGTCCTGCAAATACCTACCTACTCCCTGAAGCCAAATCTCTTGTTGTTTTTAGCACCCAGATATAAATAAGTTATAGTTTCCTGATGAAACTGGGTGCTGAGACTGGCACAAAACACCTTGTGGCTGTGCTTGGGGTTGACTTGCTCTTGTCTGCTCCTGGAAGCTCAGCCTGAAATTTTCTTTGAAGTGCCTGGGAAAGATAGGATGATGGAATAGTTTGGATTGGAAGGAAACTTTAAAGGCAGTCCAGTCCACCTCCCCTGCAGGATGAGCAGGGACATCTTCAACTCAGATGATTAGAGCCCCATCTGACCTGACCTTGAATGTTCCCAGGGATGGAGCATCTACTGCCTTTCTGGGAAACCTGTGCCAGTGGTTCCCCACCTTCATTGTAAAATATTTGTTCCTTACATTCTACTCATTCCTCTCCTTCCCACTTTCACTCACTGGTAATTAGCTGTTCCTTCCTACCACCTCTGACGTTCACCTGAACATTGCAAGCAAAGTCTTTTTCTTTTCCTTTTTCTCTTCTTATCATAGAATCATAGAATGGTTTGGGTTGGAAGGGACTTACAGACCATCCAGTTCCAATCCCTCTGCCATGACCTGGTTGCTCAAAGCCCCATCCAACCTGGCCTTGAACACTTCCAGGGATGAGGCATCCACAGCTTCCCTGGGCAGATGGGTGAGCTGGGAATATAAACTAGAACAGATTTCATTCAGCTGATAGGAGTTCAATGCTTTCCATACAACAGTGTGTTACATGACATGACCTGCATGTGGGGTGATTTGAGGGGTCCCCCCTCTCCCACAGGTGACATGGGAGGGCTGAGTTTTGTCATTGAAGAGCTGCAATGTTCTGCTGCATCCCTCCCGCTGAGCTCTAGAGCACATGGCCTTCACACCCCAGTTTAATTTGAAGGAAGCTCCCAGGGGGAACCTTACAGTCTCCTGGCTCCTCAGGGATGGTGGGAGCATCCCCCCACCTGGGTCTTTTACCTGCTGATATCCTTGTGCTATTTTTCCCCTTTCCTTCTCCCAGGAGCAGGAAAAAGAAGCGAGGAACAGAGCTGCCTACATTTCTGCCTTGCCGAAATCCCCGCTGTGGTGGAGAGACTTGGACAGGGACAAGGATGATGACAGCTCCTCTGGGGGCTGCAGCCCAGCAGCGGGCGGGGGCGGATCCGGCTCCTTCCACGGACTCGTCTTTTAGCCAACAGCTTAAACCAAATGGGCAGTGTCCATGGGGCCAACCCGAAGCCAGAGGCTTCTTTCTCTTCCTCATCGCAATGGCAGTGAGCATCTTGGAGGAGGATTTGAGAAACATTTCAATGGAAGAGGTCTCAGGGGCTGATTTGGAGGCACCTGGAGGGTCTCACTGCTTCCTATGCACTTGGTCTTCATGCCTTAATGTACCTAAGCTAATGCAGAGATGAGCAGCTGCTGACAGCTCGGAGAAGTGCCCTTTTGCTTCAGCATAGCCATGTCTTGCCTGCTGTGAGCCATGCCACCAGCCTGGGGAGGTGTTGGGGACAGGCACGGGGAGGAAGATGGACCCAGCAGGGCCCCAGGGATGGAGATGTCCCACGCACATCCTGTCTGCAGCCCTTCCTATGGCACTAAGTTGGTTCTGGGGTGACCTCTGCTCAGTTGTTATATTTCTTTTTAATGTGGTTTGGGAACCCACCATGAAAAACTCTGAAGGTAGAAAAAAGTCTGAAAAATGCCAAAATGTAGCAGTGCTGGTCTGTGAGGCAGTGGGCTTGTAAGACAAGCAGTGGCAGGTGAGCCAGAGGGGGTTTATGCTGCTGTGCAAGACACCCAAAAGAGACTGAGGGACACAACCCCCTCCAGTCAAGAGAGACTGACCTGATCCAGTTGGGGTTTCTTGGCTCCAGTGAAGACCCATTGTGTTACTGATGACTTCTGGATGCTGTTAGTGTGCATGGCAGGCCAAGACACACAGCTGTTTTTCCAGATGTGTCTTTAGGACTCATTTAGTCTCTTTCTGCTGCTGTCATTTTATGGCTTTCTGGGCTGGATCTGCCCTTTAAAATTTGGGTTTTCACTTGGGATACCCTAAACTGAGCAGCAGATGACAGAGCCCTCCCCTAAACTCGTGATCTATTTTTTTTTTTAAATGCTGATTTGCAAGGTGAGTAGCCCAACCAGATATGTTATATCAATCCAATATCAATATATACAATGTAAACCAATGTATTCTATAAATCAATAGGGCCGGGGGACAGGGCCCCTCGGGACAGGGGCTGATTTTGATGGCAGATGGCCAACTCAAGTCCCAGGCAGCACATCTACAGGACCACAGCTCCCTCCCATGTCCCTCCTCAGCTGTTTTCCCCTGCCTGGTCCTCCCTCACACCTGTAGTAGAGATTTCTCTGGCTCAAGTGGCAGAAACTTGTGCCTTAGGTCCTATGTGCAGGGCTTAATCCTGACCATGAGGTATAGGGTTAGGAGTATTGTGTTTTTGTGGAGGAAAAGGCAAAGCACAGACATTGCTATGGATAATGTGAGCAGAAAGTCTGCTAGAGAAGACACTCGGGGTCAAGTATCTGGTGTATACTATTGTATTGTTTTATTGCCTTTCCTATATATAAATAAAGGAAATTAATTCAACATACAGACTTAAGTGTCTTATTGCAGTATTCATAGATATTGGGCTGATAGGTCAAAAAAGAGATGGGGAGGCTGAGGCATCCATCCTCAGGGACATGGGGCAGTCCTTGGCTTGGAAGAGGGATCAGGCAGAGGTGGAATGGGAGCCTCGGTGCAGAGCTGTGTGCCCTCCAGAAGAAGATCACAATGCTAACAGTGGAGCCTTGTAGATGAGCAGTGGAGTGTTTTTATAGTTTCAAGTCAGGTGCTGAGAGGAAATAAATGAAGACCCAAAGCTGGAATGTCACAGACAGTACAGTGTTTCCTGGTTTTATTACTAGACTTCTATTTATTTCCTGGTCAAAGAGGTTTCCAAAAGTTTTCCTGTTGCTGTCATGCTAGCTCCTTTCTTTATTCTGGAGTATCACCTGCTGGCATTTTCTATGCTGATTGCTGTAAGGTGCTTTTGTAGGAGATTGTCTTTAACTTGAGATCATAAACTAGGTAATGAAGGCAGATAGTCAAACTAATATGGAAAATGGAGAGGCTGTATCATAGCTAAGATCTTTCCTGAATATGTCCTGTTTTTTTCTGCAAGATTTTCTGAGATGAGCAGAGGCAAACAGCATGCAGTTCTCAGCATGGATGGCAGCCTGGGGAGTGTCAGTGGTGTAATGAGGTTGACTGGTTTAGCCCCTCTTAATTTTCTCTAATTATTAGCACTGGACTTCCCTTTTGAACTCAGCCAATACTACTACGTCTTTGAAGAAGATATTAAATGGTATTGGTTCCAATACAGATCTTTGAGGAATACTACTCACTGCTGGTTTGGACACAGAGTCATTGACTGTAGCTCTTCCAATGTGGCGATGCAGCCAATTCCTTATCCATCTAATGCTCCATCCATCAGTCAAACTCTTCAATTAAGAGCTAAGAATGCTATAAGGGACCATATTAAAGGCCTTACAGAAGTCTAGTATAGTATGGTGTATTACTATCTATGCTACACCAATTATAGTATATGCTATATTGATACTAGTGTTGGTAATGCCAGTCATTTTTGCATATGGCATATTGATAAAGTATATGCTATGGTATATGGGATAGTATGGCTTGTTTTGTCTGTCACACGTGCCTCATGGTCAAGGAGAGCCCATAAGGGAGTCCTCAGCTTTTGGTTTGGGATTTCATGTGTGCTGCAGATGTGAGATGATGCTATTCTTGTCTAAAAGAAGTGTTACAGGAGCTGTGCTTAGGGAGGTGTCTTTTCCCAGCTGTCTTCTTTTTTTTTTTTTTTTTAAAGGAAGTCTTAAAGGGAGGGTTGAACTTTTAACTCTGGAGTAAAAGATTTGTCCTTTTGCTGAGGTTCTCTGGGTGATTTGGTGTGCTGAGCTGAGGCTCACAGGTGCTGAGCTGCTGATGGGTGAGGAAGGCAGCCTTTGTCCTCACACTGCACACAACAGAGCAGATATACAGTATGAAATGCAATTTAGCAGCTTAAAAATACATGGCTTGGGTTCTGGTATCAGGAAAAACCCTAGTTACATCCTAAAGACCCTCATTACCCATACAGAACACTTGAAGCTGTAGGAGACACTTGGCAACATGGTGAGAAGATGCTCTGAAAGCTTTAAAGGTGGCACATAATCAAACTTGATCAGCTTATTAGTTTCCCCTTTCTTTCCCTGCTCTGAATCCATGCTGAGAATCACCAGGGAGAGATGTCTTTTTATTATCATTCTTTTATTTTCCTGTTGCTTTTCCGTTGCATATACAGTACTTAAAAATGAGATCACCTTCACATCAGGCATGTACCATGTTTATTAACAGCAAAAAAAGTATTATCTAGGCTTCACTCAAGACTGATTTACAGGATAAATAATTGTTTCAAATTACTTTAAAAAAAAACCCAAACAAACAACGACCCCCCAAAGAATAAATTAATAACTTAAGTGATTAGCTGTCCACAGTGATTTGAAAACTTAATAACCATTCAAACAGTGACACCACAAGAAGACACATACTGTACAGTTTGCCACAGATTACTCTTGTCCTTCCTTCTACAAATGGAAATCAAAAAATTAGAAATACTCCTCTTTAAGAACAGTCATAGGCTTTGAAACACACAAAACATCCCTGCGAATCGGCTGCTGATGCAACAGCTTCACAGCCAGGGCTCCAACCCCTCCTCGCAGCAGGTTAAGAAACAAATGGAGAAAACTACCCTAATTTGACTGGGTCTGTTCCCACACAATGATGCCCAAAGTCAGTGGGGACATGTTGACTTTGCTAAGGGCTGGGTTGAATGGGGTATAACTACTCTAAAGGTTTGGTCCTAACCCTACGGGATTCATCGACAGGCTCCCTGTGGAGCCCAGGGTCCTGCTCCCTTCCCCCCTCTGCAACATGGTTCAGCCACCACGTCCAAACTGCTCTCAAAAAAATCATGGTATTTTCAGGGTCAGTGTGGCAGCAGAATGCTGGAAAGTGTGCAAATGGCATTTCCTCCACCCCCTGCCATTCAGAAGAAAATCCTGCCAAGTTTTTTTCTCACCTTGGTAATTAAGCATGAAGGGGTTTTTAATGAGTTTTGCAGAGTGGGATGTGTCAGTGCCATGTATGATGCTGGGCATGACAACAGGGTAGCACCAGATGCTGCCCAGCCATTGCCTGCAGACTCAAACAGGTCTTTGCATTACTAGACGTCAATTAATCACATGATCACACCTCATGACACATCTGTGAGGTGGGGAAATAAGTACTAAAAACCTTCATTTTACAAGCCAGAGAAAAAGCAGGATACAGAGTTCACATGAACCCTCTCATCCCACATGAAGATATACATGAAGTATAGTGTCACCCAGAGAATGACAAAAAAAAAGATGGTTTCTTATTTCCTGGTCTTGGGGCAAACCTCTCCCATATGGTCAACCCACTGGCCTACAAATCAACCTGTTATATGTTTGCAATGAGCTACATCAAAAATTAAGAGCCTGCTGATTGGGAGCAAGTTTGTTGAGAAGCTTTTTTAGCTGAAGAGATGGAGCCATGTGGCCCAGCTTCTGTTTCAGATGTTACTGGCTGGTGTTGAACCTTGAACACCACGTGCCAGGACCAGCTGGCCGTGGGCTGGAAGGGGACAGCTGTATTGTGACACCTTGCTACATATCAACTTTTCTCAAGAGTAGACACTAAATCAACAGTACAACACTAGGAGTTGTGAACAAGGAGATAAAATCGTGACTACAATGATGAGACACCAAGGACAGGCTGACAGAGGGATGAACTGCTCCAGGCCAAGGAGGAATCATGATCAAAAAGTGCATGTCTTGACCTCCAAGAGCCCCATTAACAGCTGCAAGATCATTGTGTACATGTGGGAAGGCTGGGCAGAGAAGAGGCACTCAGACTCATCAGAGGCCCTAAACTGGCTTATTGGCCCTTGTGATTTGATGCTGGACTGATCCCTCTGATTTTCTTGATGGCTCTTTGACGGCCATGTGTATTCTCCGGCTGGTGCCAGGGTTAGGCTCTGCTCTTCCCCCTTCCTGTAGAACTAGGGCTTCTCCATAATCACAGCTCTGCTGCATCCATCTCATCTACACAGCATCCCTCCAATGGGACACACAGTGTGGGGTGTCAGCTTTTACATGGAATGGAACTTTCACATCACCAGGTGGGAAAAAACCAACACAATGCAAGCACAACTTGAGAAAACCATCCTTTTACTTGCCTCCTAGGCCAGAAAGATCAGACAGGACCTGGGAATTATTTTAACATCTTCCATGAGACCTGGACATGGCTGTACCCCCCTCCCCACCCAAGGAGCCATGCTCATTGGATAGCCAGGACAAGCCAACTCTTCCTGGTATGCCAGGGTGTGGAAGTGGCATGGCTTTGCTCAGAGCTCTGGATCTAGCCTAGCAAATTTACAGGTTAAAGCTGTCTCCCAGTTGCTAGAACTGCATGTCCATGTCCTGGATGACTGGGCCAGCCAGGCCCCTCCCAAGTGCAAGGGGTGGCCCAGTGTGGATCAGGTCATCTCACTGGGAAGTATGGCCTTAGAGACTGAGCTGTGTGCCTTGACACTTGGCTTCATGGCCAGAGAAGTGGCCCTGTCCCTGTTTTGGATGTTACAGGATTCTAAGCAACCCCTTGAACCCCTTCCCTCATATGGAGGAGTCTCCACGCAACCCTGGCAGCAAAGGGTGTCAGTGTGGAAGAGATGCCCCACGCAGGGTCAGCTATGGGGTTAACCTAGACTGGTCTTCAAAAGCCCCAAGGATGAAGATGGCACATCAAGTAACATCCCTGTGAAACCATGGCACTGCTACCCCATGAACAGCTCACGGGAGCCCCTCAGCAATGTGTCTCCCAGCATGTTCTGGTCTCCACACATTTCTTGTAGGGTTTCTCCTGCCCAGCTCAGAGCTGGGTGAATGGACCAAGCATCCCTGAATGCCAGAGCACAGGCATCACATTGGCAGGATAACCCCCTTGAGAGTGAAATGCCCAAGAGTAATGGAAGCTCCCCTCCCACCAGTGCATGGCTTTTACTGAGCATTCCACAACCCACAAATATGCGTATCTGACTCAAGACTCAGGCCAAAGGAGCACATGGTGAGGACCAAGACCCAAACCTTACTGGCAAACTCCCGTCTTCTCTTGTCCCAACCTTATGTTCTCTCACATCTTACCCTTGCCAGTGGCTGGTGGCCCAGAGTTCAAATCCATCCCAGTTAGCTCCCACACAAGCCAAGCCTTTCCCACCTTTGGTTTCCGATTCTGCATTTGGCCCTATCTGCCAGACTCTCAGCTCTGCCCTGGCACAGGCTGCGCTCACATTATTTCCTTTTGCCAACTAGAGACTAAGCCTAAGCCTGGCATCCATTTAGAGCTGGAAATGTATTTCCCACTGAACACTCAAATGCCAGTTCAGAGCAAAACAGCACCAAGGCAGCTCACACATCTCACCAGACAGAGGAATGGTGAGCAGCATTTGCACACTCACAGCAAGGGATACATACTTTTGGAGACTTTTGCCTTTAAAACCACCTGCTTAGTGATTTTCAAGTTTGGGAAAAGCTTTGAGCCATGGACCTGGTGCTTCATAAAACCAAATATTGAGGTCATGATGCTTGTCCCACAAACAACCCTTCTCCATGAGCACACACACATGCAAGCACATCCCATTTCTAAATGGAACCACAGAGCTGTAGAGCAGGCTCTGACGTGAAAGCTCATGCCAGTTTAATTTCAATTAAAATGAATAATTTGCAATGTTCTCAGTTTCCTTAAATACCTATTTCTAACAAAGGAGCCTGTCATACTTGAGAATTCAAGTATAAAGTGGATGTGATAAACTCAATGCCTTCAGGACAAAGTTCTTGGCAGTTTGTGTAATTAAAGCAGCTGCTTTTCAATATGGTTTAAGACTAAATACTGCACAAACATTAATCACCAGGGACTGCTGTAATCAGCTCGGCAATTGTCATGGGTGACTATTTCCACTGAAGCCATTGATTACTTACTGCTTTCAGGAGGGGTTGATACAGCCATGTCTATATGGCACAGAGTCTGTGGGCTTCTGCTTATTTTGGTGGTGCTGTTTGCTTGGTGCTTTGCAGGGGAAAAGATAGAGCAATGCATCTGTTTCAATGAAAACACAGACTTCACTGCAAAGCAGAGAGGAGCCAGCAGCCAGCTGTTGTTAAGTAGCTACTTTTGGGCTGTTTTGGACTGTAGTCTGCCGAATGCAGTGGACCAGTTACTGAGAATACTCATGAGAGCAAATTATCAAAACACAGTGTCTGAGCCTGGGAAAAGAGCTATCCCATGCCAATGGTTTCCCCATGAACAAAGACATTTGTGAAACGTGGAGAAAAAGGACTAGTTTCTCCAGTACCACAAAAGGCTTTTCCAGTCTTAATTAATGCCTTGGATTAAATGTGGGAGTGGGCACCGGATGCACCTAGTCCCAGTGCAGAAGCACAAGGCACCCAGTCAGCAAATTGCATTCAAACCCACTGTGTTGTCTCTTGAGTCACTAAAGCTAACAGCTTAGAAGAAGAAATAGGAAAAAAATCAGCTTCCCAGCAGAGTGACATTCTTTTTGGTGAGGATGGGGAGCCCTCTCCCAGATGGGTGAACGCACACTTCAGTGGGCTCTGGATCAGGCACAATGTTTAGTCTCCACTGAGATGCAGAGATGAAAGAGGCAATAGAAATATGAAGTATTGCATTCCAGTCTTCATTTTGTAATCTCACCAGGCAAGTGTGCAAGCCCCCAGCAGGGGGCAATGGTCCTTGCAGGCTGTAACACCCCCTGACCTTCAGAAAGCCTCTGACTGTGCTAAGTCTTCCCCTTTGGGACTTTGAGGTTTTTTCCCTTCTAGTAATTATTATTTTTAGAATAAAAATTAGGATATTTGCTTCATTGTTTCTATAAAAGTCCAACACTTCAATGTTTTAACAGGGTTATCAGAGCTTTTCCATTAACATCCTTCCCTTTCATGGCATGTGAGAAGAAAATACAAAATAGTGTTGGAAGTTCAAGACTTATTTTACCAGCATACAGCAGAACACAGCCCTTAAGGGACTGGTATCCTATCCCCCTGTGGGTCACGTCTGGCCCTTTCCAAACTCAGACCAAGATTAAGCAAATGTGTTAATGCTTAAGCATTAATAATCAATACAACTTGGTGTTGGTGGAACACAGAGCCCATGGTGCTGGGAGGGGTTCAGCGTGCAGAAAGAATAGCTCCAGCTCTTTAATAAATATTATTACTTAATCTTTCTAATGTCTCCTTCATTTGGCTCTTGGTTTGTGGTCAGCCTGTTTATTCGTGTCAGCGCTTGCTGTCTGGCAATCAGGCTGCTCCATGGCAATCATTAGTTCTTCCTGTTTTCATGAGATCATGAATTATTATCTCTGCATTAAACTGTCTCATCCTTCTCTTCTCTGTGCGCAGCAGCTGCCTGGCAAACGATCCCAAAGCCTGGATGTGTTAAGGATGCTGGCAAGGAACAACAGCAGACTCCCACCCATAATTAGAGCCTAGGGTCATTAATGTCAGCAAGCCCCACTTTTGTGTGAAAGAAACATTGCTGAAGATGAGGGGAAACAGTTCAGCCTTTTGCACCCTCCACAAACTAACCACAATGCTACGTTAAAGCTCATACTGAAACGCCCTGCCCTGACTCTCCTGACCAGCCTCTTCCCAAGCCTATGACCTCACCATCAACCAACATTTCAATTACTCTTCTTCTTCCTTCCAAGAAACATTCCACCAGACCTCCTCAGCCAGGACTAACTTCTGCAGTACAGCACCTGCCTTCTCCCAGTCCTCGCAGCAGCCTTCCACTCCCTTCTTGTCACTCATCCTCATTCCAGTCCACATACACAGGGTCTCCAGAGCCTCCCTACCCCCCTCATACTCAACCACAGAGCTTCTCACGATGGCCTCCATGTAGGACTCTCACTCTGTGGGTTTCTTTTGGTGCCACAAAAGGCAAATTTTGGTTTTTAGGGTCAGTTTCACAGGAATTGGTTTCAGACAGGCAGTGGGTCAGTGCTTAAATTCTGCCTTCCAAAGCCAATCCCTTCAGCCCCTTCCAAAGCCAATCTCTCCAGTCCACTGACTGAGAGATGATGGAGAATATAAACAGAAGACACCCCAACAAACTCATGTGAGCATGTGCCGGCATGTATGTGTGTGTATGATGAGGCAAGTCCTGGGCTCTTAAGTCAGCTCAGCGGGATGGTGTGGATGCTTGTCAAGCTCCTGAAGGTTAACAATCCCAACCAAAACCTTGGGGGCTGTCCAACCAGGAAGAGAACAGGCCTCAGAGGTTTTGAGCATATTATTTACAAGAAACAGGACAACAGAAGTGATTTCAAAAGCAATGGTCCTTGCTCAGTTTTGGGACTGGGAAGAGGCAGAGAAGAGGACAACCATAAGGAGTGGAGAATCAGAGCTGGGGAATGATATCCTAGGGGAGATGCTGCAAACCTGTGCGGCGTGGTTTAGGGTACGATATGGAAGAAGACGGGGAGAGATGATGCAGTGTTAGCACATACAAGGTGGCTTTAATAGCTGTAAGGAAAAGATGTGTAGGGTGAAACCTAGTATTGCTAAGTCAAAGTTCCTGGATAGTGCATCCAGCAGCTAAAGCACAAACCTAGCCACCGAACATAGTTGGTCTTTATCACTGGCAAACAGTATCCGCCAAGTCTTCCCCTGAAATTAAGTTTTGTTTTAAGAGAAAAAAAACCCATGACACCCCCTCCCCTCCACAGACAAGTCTTAGAAATCCAGCCCAAGTGGATCTGGCAGCCCAGCGGGGCCGCAGCTGGGGAAAACCAACAGGACATTTGCCTGTTTTGCTGCCCGCCGCAGGCGCTACTGCTTCGTGCTCTTGGCAGGCTCCGAGGACTGCCGCACATCAGTCCACTCCTGCATGGTGCTCTGCAGCGCCTGCGTCTTCTCCTTGTCCACTTGCACGTAATCAACCTTCTCATCTGAGGCCACCGACGAGGTGGAGGGCTGTGGGGAGGAGAAACAGGGCACCATCTGGTCACTTATCAGCTCCCTGCTCTTCCCTCTCACGCCTTTCTGCAGCAGCACCGCGGGTGCCACAAGTCCACCAGCACCATCCCTGCTTTCTTGAAGACTCCACAGCTCATCACCCTCCCTCTAACTTCCCAAAGACACTTGGATGAAGGATTTCAATCTGCTCTGCCTCTTGCTGGCATGAGACTGCAGTGCAATGGGAGGGTAGAAACAGCATGTGGGTCTCTACCTTCTCACAAACTTTGGAACATGGATGTTTGGTTGTAATTGTGTTCTCTAACTGCTGATTTTGTGAGTTCAGCCTTGCATCTTGCTCATTTTTCTGTAAAGAACTCCAGAACTCTTAGAGATACACATAAAAATACCAGCTGCATACCTTTTAGCTGTGCTGACTCTACTCACCTACGGCACTAGCTCATTTTCATCTCCAAATTAATAGATATGTTTGCAGGGTCACCCAAGAGATGTTGAGAACAAGGAGATACTTTTTACCATAGCTTCTGGAGTCCTGGAGTTTTTTCTGACTCTACAAGCATTTCAGAGGACCTCCATCTCCTTGTAACTGGAGCCAGATAGTGCTTTTTAGTGGTCTAAAATCACTTTTCCAGAATGGGATATAAATTAAATGGGTGATACTTGCAGAAATATTGCTGGGCAGAAAGAAACCATCAAGGGACAACTGTCAAATAATGAAAGGACCTAAGCAGTGGGATGCTTTGCCTAGGCAACAAGGCGGTGTTTGAGAAAGTGAGGCCAACTCACAAGCTGTTGCCACAAAGGTTTATACAACCCTTGTCCTTCACTTTTCAGGTGCAAAATCCAAGTCTGATCTTGGAGGACCTCTTGTTTCGAAGGAGGAAAAAACCAATTCTGTTACTTCTTGGGATACCTCTTGACACGTTTAATATATAGTCTCCAGCTGAATTTGTGGTCTCATCAGCATCCCTGAACCCTGCACATTCATGCTTCTGCTTTGCACTTTCAGCAAAGCTGCAGATAGGCAAGAGAGACTGAGTTTGACCTAGAGTAAATATAGCAGTGGGTCATAGAACAGCTTGGGTTGGAAGGGACCTTAAAGATCATCTCATTTCAGCCATGGCATAGAAACACCTTCCACTAGACCAGGTTGCTCTAAGTCCCATCCAACATGGCCTTGAAGACTTCCAGGGATGTAGCAGCCAAAGCTTCTTTGAGCAGCCTGTTCAACTGCCTCACTACCCTCATAGTAAAGAATTTCTTTCTAGTATCTAATCTAAACCTGCCCTCCAACAGTTTGAAGCCATTACCCCTTGTCCTGTCACTCCATGCCCTTTAAAAAGTCCCCCTCCACCTCTCTTGTAGCCCCTTTAGGCACTGGAAGGTGCTCTAAAATCTCCCTGGAGCCTTTTTTTCTCCAGGCTGAACAATCCCATCTGTCTCAGCCTGTCTCCATAGTAGAGGTGCTTCAGCCCTCTGAGCATCAGAGATTCTTGAGACCACAGGCTTTGGACCATGTTGTTGCCAACGTGCATAGAACCCCTTAAAAATAATCAGAAGTTTATAAAATCGCCCATACCTTCCTATGTGGCCCTGGTGAGCTTGGCTGGAAGTCCAGGGCCAGGTAATCCACACTTCCCGAACTCTTTTTAGGCGCTGGGCTGTTGGTACCACTAGGAACAGGAGAAGCAGAAATGGGGTTTTGCTAATGCAGGGAAGAGACAGGAGAGATAATGAGGATTAAAATGGGAAAGAAGAAAGAAAAAATGAAATTAACACAAATCTGGAAATTAAACACGTTGAAGGCATCTTTAAAAGAGCCTGGGTATTTGCTCACATGCCTCTGGGACAAGGATGTGCAAGAACTGCTGGGATATTAGAAATGCTGTATATTGTGCTAACAAATATTTCAAGCTCATGCTCTTGATTTCATGTCTCAGAGCAGCTCTGCTGCCTTTGTGCTGATTTTATTCACATGCCTGACAGCAGATGTGGGCTTTAGCATGTCTCAGGAACCACACCTCAGCCAGGCCAGGCCAACTCTGGGATCTTTGCTAATCACAACCATGCTACAGAGAGCACAGATTTCCTCTACTCCATTAGTTACATAGCCTCAAAAATATGCTTCAAGTCAGTAGCTTCACCAAGAGAGACAAAATCCCCTCCCTGTATGCAGTGCCGCTCCCTGCTGCTGCTCTGATAGCCCCTGCTCCCACAGAAACATGACGTCAGCAGGTATTAGGGGAAAAAAAATTGAAAAAAAAGCAACTTTAATTAGGAAAATACACCCTGACAGTCTGTATAAATTTTTATCCCTTCTTAATTCCTGGCAAAGTAGGCAATACATGTTTCTGCTCTCATACACATCGAAAACTCCAAAGAGACATGTCGTTTTCGGAAGCAAACACCCTGTTTTGTGCATTTAGGGGTGCACATAAGGATGTACTCCACACAGTACTATCTCAGCACTTCCATGTCATGAGGTAGGAATGCATCTGCAGAGCTGGGGAGAGTACATGTCCTGCCAGGACCATCTGTCTTAGCTGTCTTACCATCGCCACGTAGTTCTCCTCGCTGTCTCCCGAGTCAGTGCTGGTGATGCTCTGTGAGGAGACAGGGCGACAGTACTGCAGAGAGCCGGCGTTGAAGCTCTGGCTGCAACAACAAGGGTTGATGTGTTATTGATGGCTGCAGGTCCTGCTTGTCCCTTGCCAAGGAGGCATGGGAGAGGGCAGCTCCTGATGCCTGCAACCATCACTGTGATCCAATCTGGGCATGAAGAAGAGCTGGTGGCATTGAGGTTCTCCAGCCTGTCCTTTCCTTGGGTCAGGAATCCCTGGATTTGGTCTCCTCAATTTTTTCTTTCCATTTTTTTTTAGTATCACCTTGCTTGCTATGTACCCGTAACTCTCCTGCTCTCATCTACATAAATCAGATTCCATGAACTCTTTCATCTCACAGGAAACATTTAATTGTGGAGGATGGAGGGGCAGCCTTGGTGAAGCCTTTCACCTCCAGCCTCACCACAGCTACAGGATTTGTTTACCAGAGAGGTCCTATCCAAATTTTTTTGCCGGAAAACAAATCCCCTGAGGAATTGTTTTGCTTTCAATTGGCCAAATCTAATTATACCAAACAAAATAACGAAATCAGCTTCTGTCATTAAAGTGTGTGTCTCAAAAAGCTATTCGCTGCCTTTCAGTAAAGCAGGGTCATATGATGAGCTGATAGGGGAAAAATCCATTAGCTTCTCCAGGGTCAGACCTCTTGTCAATCAAACCCTGCTCGCTGCTTCCCAGTGCAGTGATTTCAGCACACAGCACTCATGCCCTGCAGTCAGTCTCCACACAATCCAATTTATTAGAGGAGTCAAAGCAGCCAAGCTTTGCTTCTGCCTTTTACAGGACAACATCAGACCATGAATTAGTAGCAGAGCTGAAATTGTGTGAATCCTGTTATTTCTGGCTGGCAGACATAGCTCTGAAGTGCTTTGGTTTAATTTTGCAGACTTCCTTCAGGCTAAGCTTTGCTTTCAAGGCAATCAAAACACAGCTTGGTCAGACACTGAGAGTCACCCTGTGCTTTCAGACGATGGTGGGGTTTTGAGGGGGATAGCTTGGATGTGAAATTATGCCCCTCACACAGCATGGCTGAGTTGGTCTGGCTCAGCTGCATCATGAATTGTGGTGGACTACAGGTCCCAGGTCAGAGCCAGGGTTCTCCAGTAGTTGTCAGATCCCAGAAACAGGAAATGTCTTCAAGGGATCTTAGTTAGCTTGTTAGCCACATGCTGGGCTTTCATGTGAAATCCCAACCTAAAAGAATTTATCTTTCTGCCACCAGCTGTGATGTGGGGAATGTTTAATCCCTGGCAGAGGTGACAACAAGGCTACATGTAGACACCAGTGAGAATGAGACCAGAGAGCTGCTGTTGGAGCAAAGCAAGAATTCATCCCCCAACCATTACTCACGTTGGCCTGGACCAGGATTTTGTGACTGGTGATTTGAAGGGAAGCTCATCGATGACAGTGTTGTTCCTCAGGTCCAGCGGTGATGGCTTTGCTGGGAAGGGGAAAAGCCTTTATTCAGAAGCAGCATGTTCCTACAATTCAGCATCCATGACTGGCATAAAAGCATCCCCAACAGATGGTTGATTACTTCCCATTCTACTGATCAGCCCCCCAGCCCTCCCTGCTGATGACAAATACTCCAAACCAAAACCTCTGTGCTCATTTACGCCAGAACTGGGAGAAAATAGCGAATTTCTCCCTCTGCTCCACAGCTCCAAAGTGGATGGGTGGTCCCAAAAGGAGGCTGTGCCTTCTAGGGAAAGGAGAATGCAAAAAATGCCCAAACCCCAAAACCATTCATTAGATATCTGTGGTAACTAATGCATTAGATGGGGACAAGACCAGGCTCTGCTAGGCCTGACCTGCATGTGTGTGGAGTGTTTTCCCACAGGGAATGGAAAAGGACATCTGCAGGGTAGCGTGGTAGCTCTTCTCATCATGGATGGTTCATTAGGTGGATGAGCGCTACGCCCCAACCCCAGCCCTTGAACAGAGTGTTCATGGGGTTAGGTATTGACACCCTAGAGATGGGAGCCCTCCTCCTCAGGATCTCCTTGGCTCCATGTCAGACAATGGCTTATGGAGAGACTTGGAGAATGTCAGCAAAGCCCTGAAGGAAGAACTGCCTAGAACCAGCCAGTAGGAAACTGTAGGAAAAATTTGTATCATCTGAATACAACATTGAGATTTTGGGGTGGAGCATAGGGAGAGGGGCAGGCCAAGGGGGTGAAATCCTGCCTGTGACATGCATCTCCTGTAAAGGCCTGGAAGGGTTTGGGATGGACTGTTCAAGCACCATGAAAGCTACATCTGCACTATGGAGCTCCTGAAAGAGGAAGGGGATGGGGGACATCTGCAGGTCTGATTGTACTGGAAGCAGCAAAACACACCCCACCTAGGACTGGATAAAACTTTACAGATGTTGTGTGAAGTATGAAGAGAATAGAGGGATTCCTGGAAAGATTGGTGCACAACCACCCATTCTTACCTTTCCGGTCGGGTTTGAGGTTGCGGTTGACTGGTGGGGGCTGGATTTCACTCAGCCGTCTGTGGCACTGAGCCACGGCTCCTCCTTTATGCATGGGAAGGGTGGCTGAGGACAACCCCACCAGGTCAAAGTGATGCGGCCCAGGGCTCATGGGGATGTAGAGGTTTTGGGCATTGTCGTTGGCTTTCTCGGCGTGGATTAGGGGCGAGGACCCAGGGTTCATGGGGACGTAGTTGTCCTCAGAGTCGGTGCTGTGGGAGCGGGCCACCACTGCCTTGGCCTGCTGGGGGACAAAGGGGAAGATGTGCTGTGAGCTTCAGGCACTGCTCAACCCCATCCACTACAAACCCTTCATTTCATCATAACCAAACAACATCTGAGGGGAGACTCACTCTAAAATCTAAGCACAGAGGGAAGGAATGATCTGTCCCCTCCTTGACCATCAGTTTGCACTGAGAGGGTGTACCTCCTTTGTTTCCAAGACACTGCAACATCCTGAGTTTTTAGAAAGGTCTTTATCACCCAGACCTGAGCATCTTCTCATGATCAGAGTGAGCTGGAGAAGCAAGCTTAACCTGGGAAGCCTTTCTTCCCTAGGCTCTGTCCATGACTAAAATGCAATATGAAAGGCTGCTTTAATGTCATTTCCAGCTCAGGAAATCTTAGAAAGTGCACAAAAGAGGCTGTTCTGGCAACATGTCAAAATTTACCTCCGCAGCATCCCAGGCTTTCAGGAAAAAGGCAAACTGGGTAGGTTTTTGGGGCCAAAGCTGCAAGCAGAACACTGTGTGGAAGCGCAGCTCTGCACAGGGGCTAGGTGCTTGCCACTCCATCTGTTCTCTGCAGGTCATAATGGCTTTAACTGAGAGTATTAATAGACTCCTTGATTTAGCTCTGCAGGACTGGGCTGTGAGGGCCAACTTGGAACCAACTTGTCTCTGAATGTGCAAGGTACAAGTGGTGCCTGCAGTGTGGTGGCCCACACCAAGGCCAACTCACCAGGTAGGAGTTGTAGCCATCGTTCATGGACTCGACCGACTGCACAGCGCTGCCGCCCCCGTGCTGGGGATACTCATATGTCTCACAAGAAGAAGCTGCAACAAACCACAAATGCACATGTCCCACCACAACTGCCAACAGAAAGGGGTCCCTGAAAACAAAATCCAGGCACTGGTAGGGCAGTATCTGTTGTTGTTGATTGAGATGCTGGTAAGAAGACATAGTCTTTAGCTTGTCACAGGCTCTCTGCTATGTTCCTTCCCAATTAGCATCTCTCTGATGCATCAGCACAACTGCACAATTTGCTGTGCAGACCTAACCCTGCTCTGTAGAAGTGCTGCAAAATCCCAGGGGTAAACGTGTCAGATAAGGCAGATCATGGTGACAAAACTGGGTTAAGGGGGAACTCTGTTACAGCTTGCTCAGTAAATGTAAAGGCTGGCAGCCTCCAGTAAGGGGAGGATGGGTGCTAAGCTCTTAGACCAGTCTGCTTACTGCTGAGCATAGATCTGATCTCAACCTAAGTGTGGGCATTTAGGTAGGAGCAGATGGAAGAAGCATTTCATAAAGCTGGGTGTATAATTCAGTGTATTTTCTCTCCAGCCACCTTTTCTAAGTTACTTTGCAACTATCTCATCTTAGGCACAAGGTTTGGAAAGGGCATGTACACCTACAGCCCACCCATGGCCAATGGCAATTGTGGCTCTGCTGCACCCAAGGATGTCGGGTTTTGGAGATATGCAAAACCAAGGTTTTGCTCACTCACCTTGGTGAACAAAACCAATGTAGCTCCAGGCTGAAGTATATTCTGATAAATCTGGTTATGAATTGAAGGTAAGCTAAAAATGGCTGAAATCACAAAAATCTGGCAAAGGGCCACATAAGCAAGCATGTTTGGGGTGTTGGTTCAAGATAAAAACACAGCCAAGAGCCAGCTCAGCAGCTCTGGTGGGCAGAACTCTACAGATGCCCCTCCATGCCTGCTGAATAAAAAAACAGGGCCAGATCCTGGCTGCGGAGAGCTTCTCTGTGTTCAACCCCTTGGGTGACACCACCTGCATCCCAGCCCTACCACAACCCAGTGGGACTGATCCGCCCAAGGCTGCTGGATAGCACAAAGCCACCCCCAGATCCCCACGCTCAAATTCACCTCGGTGCAGTCTGCTGTTCTCCACTGCTGGCAGCGTGTTTCTCCGAGGAATGGTGGCTGCCATGGAGGTGAGACCCACATTTTCACCAGGCTGGGGCCGCTGGGGTGGACTGCCCCACCGTGGCTCTGCCTGCCCAGGTTTTGGGGGCCGTGGGGGTGGTGCAGCGGGTGAGTCGCTGGCGGCCACAGCCAGAGCGTTGTGATTCTTGTCCAGTGTAAATGTCCTGGGGATCTGGTAGATGGAGAGTGGGGTGGCAGGGATGTCATAGGAGTCCGTGGAGAGCTCCCCAAACTCCTTGCATAGGGTGTTGTTGGGAGTCTTGTAGGTGTAGACCTCCTCATTATCAGTTTCGGAGCTGGTGAGGCTCGACTTGGGGTGGGTGTAGGAACCAAAGGAGCGCGGGAGGTCGTAGGCACTGTCCCTGAACTCCGAGTTGTGCCGGCTGGGTTTTGGCAGGCTGTAAAAGCCGTGGAGCTGTCCACCCACGCCGTTGATGCAGTGCCCGTTGCCCTGCGAGAGCTTCTGCACTGCCGTGTCACTCCGCATGAAGAAGGCAGACCTTGTGGCTTGGGAGAAGCTGGCACTCCTGCAGAGGGAGGGGAGAAAGGGGCTGAAGTGGCGGAAGAGCCAGTTCTGGGTGCAGAGAGCTCTGCTCTCTCTGTTTGTCACCTTACTGACCTGCACTGCCCAACCCCAGAACAATGAGAACACCTCAGACCCCTTCAAACATGCCCACAAGCCACTTAATCGTGAAACACCATCCAAATGCCTCTGTCATAGGTGAGAGGTACATGCACCCAGCTCTATGACAGGGCCACAGGCAAGAATGAGCCTTTTGTCCAGACATAAATTGCTCCAATAAGGGCAATTTTCACACCAGTTGACAATGTTCCAGGGCACAGCTGCAAAATGCCAATCTGCCAGCATTGCCATAGTGCCTCAACTGCTCATCCGCAGTACAGGAGAGAGACTTCATCTCACCTCTGCCTTGCAAATGAGTTTGAGAAGGCCTGAAAAAAATTCCTGATGGGTATTATTTCAAAGTCTCCAGCCATGTCATCATCCTGCCCTCTTGCAGGACAAGCACTGGGGAGGTAATAGAAGTCCCCAGCTGGGATCTGGGGTTTGCAGCCCTGATGTGCATGGGGGAGGAATGAACCTCAGGGCTAATTTCAGATTTGTAAAAGCCCTTGAGTCCTCCAGGGCGAACAGGACAGTGTGGTCACTAGATCCATGCCTTGGTAATGATTCCTCGATTTACACGCAGTCATGCTTGGGGACACTCAGAATAGGAGCTGTACACGGAGATCTCGGGCCTCTAACAACTGCAGGTTAGCCACTGCTCCTCTGCTGATTCCTCTCAAGGTACTTTATCTCCTGTTTTGTCCCTGCTTTATCCCTGTTTTGTCCCTTACATGGGTCAGGCTTTTGGGGACTACACTCTCCCAGTTCACAAAGGGCTCAGCCAGCCCCATATAAACATCCCCCCACAGAAGAAAGTTCTGCCCTGTATCAATCATTGTGGTGAGAAAAAGTGAAATGGTTATGGGGAGAGTTTCCAGTCGTGGCAAATCCCTGGGAAACTGCCAGTCCTGTGGGAAAAGCTGGGAGACGTTGGTTTACAGTAGTCCGGTGTGGTTGATGCTCTGCAGGGACAACAGGGACTCTGTTTCATGGAGCCAGCACGAGATGGCGCTCAGAAATAGGGCTTATTTAGGGGAAAAGGCAAGTGATGCTGTGGTAAGACAAATGAATCCCTGCCACCTTTGGACCTCAGTGCACTCAGAAGTGGTTTGGGTTCTATCAGGATATTTTCGGTCGAGGACTTGAAACATCTCATGGGTTAATTATTCTGCATTGCCTGCCAATTAGCTTCTATTACCCTCATTTTATGGATGAGTAAAGTAAGAGCTCCAGAGCAGAAAGGGCAGGGACTCCCAGCAGTCCTGCAGCCTGGCCCTATGCACTGGGCATTGATTGGATGATTATTTCTGGCCCAGTTGCAGAAGCTACCACTGGCCAGTTTGTTTCGGCTCACCAAAGCATTGCTACTTGCTTCCTTCTCCTCCAGATCCCAGCCCTGCTCAGGTCCTGAGAGGGTGGCTTTTAGGTATCCTCATAGCTGGAGTGTGAGAGGATCATTTTTTTTTAAACACTATTCCATTAACTCCATCTGAAGTTAATTTTTCTGAGCCTTTTTTTGTTGTTGTTTTCCAAGTAGGGAAAGTCAGCTGCAGCAGGAAAGCCCAGTGGAGGCTGCAGCCTGAGCTCTGCTCTCACTCCACGCTAGCTGGGTTCCAACTCTCTCTCCCTCCTTCCCTCCCTCCTCACCCTCTCCTGCGAGCCAAAACTCCTCACGTCAAAAAAACTCCTCGCTATTTAAGGCAACCGTCTGGGTCTGGAGGCGGGGAATTGTCGCTGGCTCAGAAATCCCACACCGTGCACCACCAGCTGCCACGAAGCCCAGTGAGCGCTGGAAGGGGTGAACAGTAGAGTGGTGCAAACCATGCCCATCCCTTTGTTTGTCCTTTTTCTGGTTAAAGGCAGGCCCTGCCTGCAGGATCAGCAAGTGGTTGAGGTTGGAAGGGACCTGTAGAAGTCATCTGGTCTAAATCAGGGCAATCTAGAGCTGTGCCAGGACTGTGCCCAGACAGCTTCTGAATATCTTCAAGGAGACTCCTGAACTTCTCTGGGCTACTTGTGCTAGTGTTCAGCCACACTTACAGTTGAAAAAATGTTTCCTGATGTTCAGATGGGCTCTCCTGTGTTTCAGTTTCTGCACGTGGCCTCTGGTCCCTGACACTGGGCATCACTGACAAGAGCCTGGCTCCATCCCCATTGCACCCTCCCTGCTGAGGAGATCCCTCTGAGCCTTCTCACGTGCCAGCTGAACAGTTCCAGCTCTCTTAGCCTTTCCATTTAAGAAGGATGCTCCAGACCCTTCAGCAACTTCATGTCCCTTTGAACCAGACCCTGTATTGACCCCAGGGATACTGCTAGTGACTGGCCTCCAACTTCATGCCACTGACCACCATCCTCTGGGTCTGCCCATTCAGCCAGTTTTTAACACCACCTGAAAAGCCAGGAAAGCCGGGAGCTTGTGAGCTCATCACCCTGACCTTCTCCTCCTCCCAACCACAATGAGATGACACCATCACTCAGGACTTTCTCCAGATGGGTTTTGTAGACCTCCAAGGATGGAGCTGTGTTGAGCCACTCATGCCCAGCCCTCTCTCCCCTCAGCTGTCCCCAAGTGGGTGGGCTACAATACCTTGCGTTTTCTGACTTTCTGCTCATACACTGGTGGAGGAAAAGGTAGTCCTGGGGGGCACTGGCAGACAGGGTGCTCTGCAGGTGACTAGCAGGTGAGTCGAAGGTGAACAGGGTGGGCTGGCTGGAGTGGGAGGGCGCTGAGGACTTGCGCTCCCGCAGCAGGTGGTGGCTGGCACTGCTGAGCTCTGCCGGGGAGGAGCGTGGGGCGTGGTTCATGGAGGCGAGGCTCCTCAGGGTGTCTGTGCAGAGAGAAAACACACCTGTCAGTGGGAGATGGAGCTACCCCATAGCCCCTGTTCCCAGGATTTTCCTTACGTAAATGCCCCAGCATTTATGGAGGTCAGTGTGTTTTGCTAATGGCTCCAAGTGATTCTCTCAGCTTCTCTACTCAGAGCACATAGGTACCATGTATGGAAATAAATATTTATCATATTTTATCATAAATAATGTTTCATAATTTTAGAATATTTTGTCACATGCTTAGTAGCTTGCTTGGATGTCTGCAGGATGTCAGCCTATTTCATGGGGAGCTCAGTGGGTTGATAAAACCTGATTTAAGAGAGGAGCTTTCACATTGCAGTGAGATGTGATTTAAGTCACCTCCATCCCTCTGTGCAAGGGCATCACTGCTATCCCTTTACACTTGGGTTAACTGAGGAATAGGGTGGGAATGTGGCTGGACATAATGACAGCAAAGATGAAAAATATTCTCATGTTTCCAAATTCTGTATTGATTTTGTGACCTCAAGAGAGGTGCTGCTGTTTTCTGTGAATAAAAAGGGATGCAGACCCAAGGCATGACCCTTAGTGCCCACCCCCTGGCTCAAGGAGAAATAGACTTTAAAATATTAAATTAATTTCAATGGAGAATATCCCAGAGGTCAGGAATAATCAGCCAGCTATTCCAGCCCTCTCATAAGTGTGCTTCATGAATTTAAACCACAGATGAATTTTTTCAGCCACGCTGTAAATCCCCATTAAAAAACACCCAAGAAAACCAGAAACAAAAAAGCCAAAACAAAACCAAAACACCCAGAAAACCCACAAGCTGCAGAATATTTTGGAAACACTGATCCATTTCTGGTTGCAGAAGACCATCCACGCACTCCTGACATGTGAAAATGGTTTGCAGACGTCCCATTTCATAAAATAAGTACGTGTGATTTACATTTATTTGGTGCTGATACAAAACACAGAAAAAACCCAGACCCCAACAAAAAGGGGAAATCCACGCATTTTCTAGCCACCACTAATTTTGGGATTGATCTCAGGTTTCCCTGACACGATGTTCACCAGCTGTTCCAATTTGACTTCAGACACCCATGCTCCAACACGAGGATGAGGGACTTTTTATAGATAACCAACCTCTTTTTTTCTGCTCCTTCCCTCACATTCCAAATCCTACCAGAAATTTTGCACCTGACTCCTTTATGCTACAGAGAAATGAGTTCTCTACAAAGCAGCTGTCGTGGCTTGGACAAGGAGAAGCTCCACACAGGGTGATTTTTTACCAACTTCTGAATCATGTCAAGAAACAAAAATCAATCTGTCTGCTGCTCACTCACTGCTGCTACATTTTTTCCCTGGTGTTACTCAAACTTCACCCAGTGCACAAAAAGTACATTAATAAAAGCCAAAGAGCCTGGCTTGACTGTGTTGTTCGGTTTGTGCTAAACACAGAAAGGATCGATATTTAACACTGACATTAATGGTGGGGGATGACAGCCTAAAACTCTGATTCCTGTCTTTTTTGCATGGGCATTAAAAATCCCCTGGGGCTCTTCATGGGAGTAAATGGCCAACTCAGTGTCCTCAGACAAAACAGTGTCTTGACCCTCATTAAATATTTATCCCATGGCAATGCAGAATGATCCCCATTGGAAAAGGAGTCTTGAGAGCAATGAAAATTCCAAACCGAGTGCTTTGAGATGAACCAGGATGAGACATCCCAAACTCACACTGCCATCAAAAACAGGGGTGCTGCACTGCAAAATGCCTCTCAGGAACCCAGTCCTGCCACCTCCTGAATCACCACCAAGCATTGCCCATGGCACTGTGCTTCAGCCAAGGCTCTTTGGGCATGGTGAGGATGACAGGTTGGTGTTGTGCTCCCATCCCAGCATGAAGGTCACGTACGGGGACAACTATGAACTGCGCTGCTTTGGGGTCCTTCCAATAGTTCTGAGCTGTCCTCTCACATCATTCCTGCAGGCTCTGCACTTGCCATTGCATCAAAATGTCATGGCAAGACAAAATATACCCAGGAGTTAGTAATAACACTGATTTATCTGTGCTAACACAGCCTGAGGAGAGAGATGGGGCTGCACAGAGGAGACAGTCCCCAGCAACCCCCCAGGGCACAGCAATTTCAAATCATAACACTTCAGGGAGCCCTGGCATTCTGCACTGCCAGAAGACCTTAATCTTTCCTAAAAAATCACTGATTTGGGAAACCAGAGAACGCAGCGCAAAAGATGCACTCACTGAAATTAGGATTAATTACTCCACGGTTACTCCAACCACATAAATGAAAATGGGGGATGAAGAGGGGCAGGAGGCAATGGCTGGTAAAAGCATGTCACTTCCCTGGGGAAAGCCGCTCTATTGGCATCCTCATTGATTTTCAAAATGAATTCCCAGCTCGCTTCCCACAGCGACCCAGCCACCGAGAGCATTAGTGGGAGCCAATTCAGGACTCACGTACTCCATTAGGTCTGTGAGATGAACTCCATAATAGTAGGTGAGAGATGGATTGCTTTGCAGCGCTGGGAGGGTATTGCAAGGGCTGGGAAGATAAATCCTGTGGAAGGAGACTGCCCAGATTGGTCTGGATTTTTTATGTTGTGGGTTTTTTTGGCACTAGAATAAAGGACAGCTCATGTGTCCAGGTCACACGCTGACAGCGGGTCCTGCTGGAGGGCAGGCAAGGAGGCCAGGAAAGAAATCATGGCAGAAAAATAGTATTTGAAGACTAGTGCACTCTAAGGGAAAAATCAGGACACCACATCAACTTGAAACACAGACAGATCCCCACGAGGGCAAGGCACAGAGAATGAATATGAGCCAGAGATTCTAAAGCCATTTGAACTTGCCATGCTGCAGCACTCAGCGGTCAAGCAATGAGGACAAACACTCCTTTCCCACATCCATGCAGCACTCTTAGTGAATAATCTCCATGGGATCCCATCGGATGTCCCCTCCAGACATTGGTCCCACCCGCAGCATGACCAGAGATACTCAACTCAATCTCTCCACAAGCCAAAAAGAATGATGATTCTCAATCCCTCACGGCCATCCACCTTGGGGCCATGGATAAACCCAGGGCCCTCCTTCATTTAACAGTGTAGACATAATCCTCTAATCCCTTGGTTTGATGTTGATATCTTGAGTTTACGTTGAGGGAATGTATCAAGTACAGCCAAGGAGGGATAAGATCCTGTGCAGTTCCTACTGCCATTCCCAGGGGGGGCAGAGTTAAAGTTACGTAGTGGGGCCATGTGGGAAGTGTCATCTTAACCCCACGTATCCTGGCCAGCTCGCCTCCGAGTTTGGGGAATTGGACTCTCACGGTCTGGAAAAGGCAGTGCTGGACGCCCACAAGTTAAAATTCAATGTCAGCAGCACGATTTACACGCATACATCTTGCTGGGCTCAGGCAACAGCTGTTGCACTGGTCCCTGCAAGAAAGTGAGCCAGCAGCTCTGTGGGGACAAACCAGCACAGCCCTGCAAAACCCCATGGTGTCAGTGGCCTTTGGCTGAAGGCTTGGAACTCACTAGTCCAGGTTAAGATATACCTTTTTGTCCATGTATTACAGCAAAGTGGGGAAAAAAACTTGGAAATCCATCCTCAAAGCAAAAATCCACAACTGTGAGCACAGCCAGCAATAGGATGGACTAGGCTGGGAGCCAGGAATTTTTTATGAATGTTTTCAATCTCCCAAAGCGGTAATTCCCTCCTTGTTGACAGTTCTGAATTCCCTTGCTCAGAGCACTCGACTATTGCTGTGTGCACATAGCTTCGCACAGTGTTCCTGGGCTTATCTGAGCAAAATAATAACTCAGCCTCCTTTGGAAACTGTTGCTCTGAATGTCCTTTTCCACTGGAGCCACAATGTCAGCTTTCCCCGCCTGAAGGCAGAGGCTGGGATTGCAACTCCCTGTATCTTCAAATGATGCTGTGGATAAATTCCTGTGCTCCTGTTGATCACAGCAAAGGTGCCAGGCTTGCTTGGCATCCCTGAGTGGCACAACATTCCCACGATCCCCAATACCAAACTGGCAAGGACTGGTCCAAGAGCTCCACAGATAAGAGCTCTTCAGATCTGCTCTGGCCATGAAGTGCCTTGGACCACACCGCTGCCTTTGTGCTGGTTAAAACTTGTGGCAAATGAAACTTTCTTGATTGAGGGAAGAGTAGAAATCTACTAGAAATAATCCCTAGGATGGCACAGAGCAGACCATGCCCATGCACCATTTTCTTTTTCACTCTTTGGAGCAGTTCCATCATTTACTAGCAAAAAGAGGGGGAACTTTCTTCATGGAAATCTCCCTGCACCCCCGCTTTTGCTGCCAGCTCTCTCCTCAAGCACAAATACCAAGAAATAATTAAAACAAGATAAACAACCCTACCAAAACAAGCCATTCACATGCTTCTCCTGGCAGGAAGAGAACAAACAACATGTCCAGTGGATGAGTCAACATACCACGTGCTGCCAAGAGGCCCTGGGATGCCATGAGGATGAGCATGGCACCCAAGGAAGTTTATTTACTGAGCTTTCCCTATCACCTCCAAGCTGGATGGCATTTGGAAAAGCTGTTGCCAGTCTGAGGATGCCTTGGTAGATCACTAAAGGTTTTCTCCAGCAGGTTGGTGGGACATAGCATCTGATCTGGATAATTTCCCCTCTCCTTCAAAATGGAGAGCTGTGTGCATGGACACAGGCACCCCAATTCTTATCACTGCCTGAATTTTGGGTGTAAAGTAGGGGCAGTTGAGCTTCCCAAAAGTGAGCACAGGACACAGTTTCATCCTCGACTGCAGAAAAGCTGAAGAATAGAGAGACAACAGTTACACAGGGCTTTTGAGCTTTTCCTTTCCAGTTTCTGATGGTCATTTCCATTTGCTTTGGGAAACTGGTCAGGACAGACTGGCCAAGGGAAAGGAGGAGCATCACCCCTTTACAGACAAGGATCTGCTGCACAGAGGGCTGAGGGCGTGGTTTCAGTTATACAGTTTCAGTCATCTAAATGATACCTAGCCTATGCTAGTTTCCTTAGGTTTTCTCTATGGAGAACAGTGATATCTCCCAATTATTTAAGCATTTGACACAGGACAGGGAGAATTACCCAAGAAAGAGTAATGGCAGAGACAGTGAGAAAAAGATGACAATAAATAGCATCATCTTTCTCCATTAGTGCCAGTGCTGTGCTTGCATTTGTATGAAACAACTGAAAAATAGAGGCAAAGTAAGAGAGCATTTGCTTCGGAGAAGCACAGGAAACAGGAGAAAAAAATCACAGTGCTGGAGAGTGAGTGAGCAAGAAGAGAGGGAAAGGAACCAAGTCCTGACCTCAAACCATTATATATCTCACTTATTTTAACAGTAATCAATTCTTTGAAGGACGAAGGAGCAGAAGGGAGAGAGACTCCAAAAGAAACAATGCAATGTTTCTACCTGGAGAGCACTGGTTTGCTTCTGCAAGATGAGGCTGTGCCCCAAATCCCATCCCTGCCCTGGGAAATACCCCTTGGTGATGGGGACCCATCTCTGTTTCATATCAACATGTCCTGGACATGGCAGTTACCATCCGAAGTGCAAATCTGCCACCTGATCATGGAGCTCAACACTCATGTCAATACTTGGAAGTCAAACATTTGGACACACACTGGGATGCCTGGTGTGCACCTATTTATTTTTGTAATAAGGGCTTCAGTACTTGGAGATAAAAGCATATGAAGGTGGATGCTCACAAATGTGGCTTACATGGGCCCTTGAGCATCCCATGTGGGACACTCTTATCTGAGAGTTCTGGAGTGCGACAGTGACCCACAGCTAGGGATGAAGGACAGTCCCAGGGTGGCAGGATGAGCTGGGCTGGGCTTTGTTTGCTGCATGGAACTAACCTCATCTTGCTCTGCTTCATGGATCATTTTTTCTGATATTGCAAAACCAATCTGCTGAGGAGATGCAAAACATCTGATTAAATGGGATAAAGAAAAGGCTGGATCTGAGGAAAAGGGCAAAGATGATGTGGTGTAACTGTAAAAAACACGAAGTGGTCTCTAGGTGGGTATTCTTGCCTTTGTCAGGCTAAGTATATGAAGTGACAAAACCAAGGCAATGAGTTTGTATAGAATTAGCTGCTTTCTGTCTGTGGGTGGCACATGTGATTCTGGCAGATGCCAGGGGCATCCTCAGCAAGTCTGTCTGGAGGTACAAGCAGTTTGTGGAGGCCAGTGCTGCAGGACTGGGTTGAAGCTGTCGAAAACAAAGAGCTATAGAAAGAGATTACACATTTATATGAGAAAAGGGGTTTTCTTTCCCAGAGGCAGACTCATGATGGCCTAGGATCAAACCCGCTCTCTTACTGTATGACATGAAGCTCTGGCATCCTGTTTCAGAGGACTGCATTGGATACTATTATTGGTTATTATAACTGGTTATTACTAGTTATGATGATGATGATGATGATGACTAATGTTTTTAGCACCTCCTAACCCAGTTTTCCCTTGGAAATTACATCAGAGCAGTCTCACCCAAGTGCTGCGGTCCAACACGTCACGAAAAACTCCAGAAGCTGGTGCACCACTGACTTGCCCCAGCCCAGGAAAAACTTGCTTTTAGGTCCTGAACAAATTTTTCCTCCTCCTATTGTCATTCACTGCAAGCAGTATGTAGGAACCTCTCCTTGCCTGAGCAAACATGAGTGCACGCCTCACTTAGCAGGGATGGAGGAGAAAAAATGAATCCTGGTCTAATCCCTGACAGGGCTTCTTAACAGCTCGCTTTAAATTTTATAGTCCTTTTTATAGACAGTGGGAGTGGAGGTCTTTAATGTTCCAGGAGAGCAGAGAAAAACTTCCACCAGGAGAAAATGTGAACCCATTTTACTTATGCATGATTTAGGACCATTTCTATTCAAGGCAGCACACAAGAGGCCCAAATATTTGCACATTGTATTATAGAAGAACTGCCATTCCTGGCTCTTTACAGAAGTAATTTATTTCAATCTCACCTTACCTTGGAGGAAGAAACATTGTAACTCCCAGTTTGTCGGGGAGTCAATAAAACAGCAGCATTGTACGGGTCTGCTTTACCATTGCTCAGCAAAGCTTGAGAAAAAAGAGCATCCCCAAATTTCTCCCTTCAGAGTCCCCTTCTTCATGGGTGCATTTGCACTCATGCATGGGACCTAACTGCAGGAGTTTGACTCTGTTTTTCTTTCCTCTATGTAAGACTAATGATATTTTTACTCTGTGAGTGGTATTTTAGCTGATGAGTTAAAAGGAAAGGGAGGTGGGAGCTGTGGTGCAGGGGTAAGGGGTGAAGATGGGGCCAGGTGGCTGCAGTAGAGCTCCACATTTCTCACACAGCTTCAGGTGAGCCTGTCATGCTCAGCCCTGCAAAAATCCGGAGAGGAGACAGAAGAGGTTATTAAGCCTCATGGACACAATATTGTGTCCCTGAACCAGCCACAAGGCAGCCCGGAAGTCAGCACAAGCAAGAGCCAGTCCAGCTGAAGAAAACATGCTTGTGGGGGTGGAGACTGACTTGTTTTTGTTTTTTTTCTGTCTGGAAGTAAGCTTCCCTTTTTCATCTCTGCATTTTGTCTCAAAACAAGCTTATCTGCAATGGTTTTCCATGTGTTTTTTGGTTTCTTTGTTTGTTTTCTTGTTCTGGGCTTTTTTTCATTTAGGGGCACAGGCATACCCTGTCCACATACTGGGATCATCTGAAGAAATCCTGAAGGCAATGCCATTCTTAAGATATTAGAGGGCAAAAGGCAAGAAGCAAAGCCCTGTATAAGCAATGGGAGGATTGCACCTCGCCCAGCCGTTCTCTTGATGGATTCTGCAACACCAGCACTCCAGGAATAATGCAAACAGCTCAAAAAGCCATCCTGGATTTTTCTGCCCATCTTTAAAACACCACAGTCCTGCCCATTAGACAGTCTATTAACAGTGCTCAGCGGAAGCAGAGAAAGAAAAGGTCCTTTCCAGCAAGCTATTCACATTGCCACGAGGTTAAAAATGCCTGTGACCCCCAAAGATTTATGCATTCAGAAATCTGGAGTTCACATGCAGTAGAGGTCTTCAGTATCTGTTAAAGCCCAGAGGTTTTTCTCTTCCTCTTCTTTTAAGATGCAAAGATGGCAAAAGGACTTGGAATTTATTCCCTACACATCGCCATAATCAAATAATATGCTAATGCTATTAGCATGGGACCTTGCATGGCAAATGACTTAGGCTCATATTCTCTTTCAAAATACTAGAGTTTCATTTAAATTGGTCTCCACAGCAACCAGAAATGAACTGGAATAATGTCAGATAGAAATTTTCATGTCTGGGCATGGCGGACAAGGGATTTTTCATCAGGGATTGAGGGGAGAGCCATGAAAACAGCCTGATCCCACCAGGGCTGGTGGGCTTGTGCTGGTCAGCTCCTTCCCAGTCAGCAATGGCAAATGCAAGGACAAAATTCACCTGCACATCCAGGAGGACCTCAAAACAACCTGATGGAAAAGAGATGAGATGATATGATGTGGCTCATGCACAGTGAAGCCTGAGAAGGTTTTCTTGGTCTTCCTCCCCACAGATGGTTTCTAAGTGGCCTCAGGGCAGACACATATGACAACTGGTTTCATTGATGCTGATTCAGTTCTTGTCTGTTAAACTCAAACCTGGCTGTTTGCAACTGGTCTGAGAGAACCAAGATTCTCATCATGGGACACACTCCTGTATCTTAGGGTTGTACAAGCACAGACCAGGAGGAAAGTGTTTGTTACTGGCTTCCCTCTGTCACAAAAGGAAATGCTGCTGCTTCCTTTATCTCAGCTGCTCACAATCTCTCCATGGTAAGCACTGTCTCCCATGAGGACCTAGAATGTGAAAGACCTGCAGCATTCTCTGACCTGTGCCCACCAGCTGATCACATGGTTCTGTCCCATTGAAAACACTCCCCAAAACCATTTGAAAATGAGCTGAGCTTTGCAATGCCATGGCTGAAAAGCTGCTGTTTAGAAATTAGCTCTAATTTCCCATGAAAGTGTTTTCCAGCTGCTGTACTCATCTTCCCTGCACTTGTTTCACTCTGTGGTAACTATTACATCAGCAGGCATGGTGTGATCCTCATCCTGGTTAGGGCTTCTAGACATTCTCCTAATCATAAAATGAGTATTAGCAACATGTCCCACAAAAATCTCTTTGAAAGCAATGTCAGAAAGTGGGAAGCATCTCGCTTGAGAATGGCTGAGAGTTCAGGCAATTAAAAGAAAACAACCCTGACCGGTCTTTTGATTCTGTTTGTAATTATCTGGGTTCTGGTGGGTGTTAAAACATCTGTACTGGTTTGGCAGGGAGTAGGGGAGCGCAGCTTGTGCCAAAGGCAAGAACTGGCGTGGGTTGAAAGCAGTGCAACACTTTGGAGTGGATTTGCACTCAGAAATGCAGAGCTGGTAGCTCCTCCCACAAACTATTTTGTGTTAGGGTCAGTTCCAGTAGTGTCCCTGCCTCCACATTCCCCATCCACCACAGCCGCTGCCCCCGTGGGTCCACCCCAAGAAAGAGCAGAGGGTGGCTAAAGGAGATGCAGAGTGGTCTGGAGTCCTCAATCCCACTGGGCTTAAGATCCTGATAGACTTTGGTCACTATCAGTTCAGCTCCATCTTATGTTCCTGTTTTTCTTTTCCCTGTGCATGAGCATTTCCACCTGGACACCCTCCGTCTCCCCGTCACATCTGGTCATGCACAAACAAGTCTCTCCCCACTGGGTATTTCTGCACTGAGAAGCAGAGCAAACTCCCGAGAAGCATGGATGTTGCTGTTTGAACCCTGTGCACTACAGCACGGGCTGGTTTTGTGGTTATTTTTAACACACAGCAGCAGTAGAGCTGCATTTAGTGGAGCAATGGAGTGTAATGTAGATCTTGGTCCTCAGAAGACTCAGGTAAGGCAGATTTATCACAATCTCCTTCATGGTTACAGTTTCGGAATTTGGCATGCATCGCCTGACTCAGGTACAAAACATCCACTGGCATCCAAAGACCAGAGCAAACTATCCCTGCTCTGATTCTTGCTCAGGGGCTGGGAACCATCCCATGGGCTTACTCAGCATTCCCTCACCCTCCTCTTCCTTGCTCAAACCAGCTCACAGTGCGGTGAGCCCATTCTTAAAAGCCAGAAGCACCAGATGACATCACCCCCCTTGCAGCTCACCCATCCTTGCACCCACCACAGTTGGAATCAGCACCTAGAGCAAAATCCACATCTTCTTGCCCGGTGCCTCATCCAGTGCTTCGCGCTTGGCTTGGGGCCAGCTGAAAATCTTCTGACATCCTCCAGCTGGAAAACGCCATTTAATCAAAATAGGAGTTTGCCAAGGGATCGTTTGAAGCCAGAAATTACAAGACACTTTCAGAGGATAGAAGTGAATTTTAAGTAAAAAGGGAGAAGGTCAAGGTATTTCAATCCATTCTCATCAGAGTGGATTGTTTTTGGGGGGCAGATTGCCCCTCTTTGACTGAAAATCATCATCATGTGCTTTTTAGATGTGAAAGTGCAATTCCTGTTTTTTCCTGAAATTCATTCAAATTCAGAATGAAAAGGTGTGAATCAAAATCGGCTCTGAAAGAGTATGAAAAATGAATATCAGAGGGAGTGAAAACGAAGATGCTGAATTTTCACTGCCTTTCAAAGGGAGTTTGTTTTGGGCATGTCACCTGCTCCACTTGCTGCAAGGACAGCATTTCCCTAGATTGCTCTGACTCCATATAGGCAACTTCTGAGCACTCCTTCTTCCTCACAGGAATGGGATTTATTTAATTGCTGATTTTAATTACTGACACGTCTGACTTTAGTGTATTTGGCTGCTGAGACAGATCTGGGTGAGATCCATCTTCTATGGGATGAAAAGTGGAATAGTGACAAATACACAGTACATTAGACCCATTTCTCTCCAGAGATGATGGGAAGAATAAGCCAGGATATAATGGCTTTTGGCTACAACCATGGGAATGCAGGGACTACTGGGACTAGGCCAGACTAGAAGCCAGCCTGCTCCAACCCCCCAACTCCGACTGCTCTGGAGACAGCTGAGAACTTCACAGGGATCACTCATGCAGCAATGCACCCACAGGGAAAACCCACTTTTGTGTCACCTCGTCACTCATAAACCTTATTAAAGCAAATATTTTAACTTATCTAATATGACTAATATGAGGGCATTCTTGCAGTCATGGCAGTACTAATTCTTTGAGCTGCTTGATCTGTAAAACTTAAAACCATTGGGTCATACAGGTTTGGGAACACAAGGTTGGCCTTCCCTTCAGATGGCACCACGAGACACCAGACAAGTAGAATGAGTTCTCATCACTGAGATATGAGTGGATTTTTAAGTACACAAAGTTCTGTTTGCCCAGGTCTTGGACAGCATGGATTTATCTCCATAAAATGTTACTGGTGGGCCGAGGACAAGGTGGTCCTTCCAACATCAGGCCAAAGAAACTCAAAGCATTTCCAGAACTCCTGAGTTCTTAGAGGTAGAAGAATGGTGGAAGTGAGTTTCTGGAGCATAACAGAAAAACCAACAGGATCTCAGATGCTCAGAAGGAGTTATGCTGATGCCAAAGAGGAGATATAACGGTATTTTAAAACTGTAATAAACCTGTAAAAGCATGAATGAGCTTCAAATGAAAATCACAAATCCACCCTCTTTTCTGAGAATCACGGGGATGAAGAAAAGCTACAAGAGTCAATAAACTGGGATTGAGATGTTAAAAAAAAAAAGAAAAGAAAAAAAAAAGAAAGACTTAAGAGATACCACAGTGCTTTCTGGGAAAAAGAGTCTTCTGCTCTGTCAGGAATTTTTTTCAGACAAATCTCAAGAGATGAAGGCAGCATTTTCATAGGATCATAGAATGCCTTGGGTTGGAAGGGATCTTAAAGACCACCTAATTCCAACTCCGTGAGATGAGCTGGGACACCTTCCACCAGACCAGGTTGCTCAGAGCCTCATTCAACCTGGCCTGAAACACTGCCCCATCCACAGCTTCTCCAGGGAACCTGTGCCAATGCCTCACCACCCTCAAGCAAAGAACTTCCTCATAACATCTAATCTATCTCTCTCCTCTTTTAGGTTAAAATTGTTCTCCCTTGTCCTACCCCTATCTGCTCATGTAAAAATTCACTCTCCCTTTTTTTAATAAGCTCTCTTCTTGTTTTCAGTTGGAAGACCATGTGTTGACCAGGTTTTGACCCTAACACTAATCATCAAAGCAACCATCAAGTAGCAGAAATATTCATCACAGAATTTATGGATTTCAAGTGGGTATTTGAAAGACTTCATCATGACTCACTGGAGAGCAATACGAACCATCATGGCAAGCCAGCAAAAATAATTATCATCGTAAAGGCTTTATATTAAGGTTTAGTCTGTGCAGAGCACATGCAGGCTTGAAGGGAGGGTTTACACATGCAGCAATGTCAAACAAGGTGGTGCTTGGCGGGGCAGGTGATCGGCCGTGAGATGAAGGTGAGGATGGAGCCACAGGCAGCACAACAGTTGTTCACTACACTTTCACAGGTGATGAAGTATTTGCGAGTGCCCAGACACCTGCCCAACACTTCAAAAAGGATTCATTGTCAGTTATGAAAAAAAAAAACAAAATAGCAATGGCAATGAGTCACTCCACTCCAGCTCACTTTCGAAAGCAAGGGCGTACGAGCACAGGGATAGTTTGGCAGTGAAATGATGGAAGGTAATCATACCAAAACTTGGCACAAGCAGCTGTGCTGGCTGGGATGGGATTAGGTCATATGGAACTGAGAGAGCACATGATGAAATTTTTGAGGTGAAATGTTATTTTCCATTTTAATAAACAGATATAAAGGGTGGCAATCAATCAAAGGTGCAAACGAGTCACATTCCGTGGCATGTGACAACAACCCAGTAAGTATGAAAGGAAGCTACATCCCCACTAAGTGCTGACATGAGGTTTAGGTTGGACATTAAGAAAAGGCTTTTTACCCAGAGGGGTGCAGGGGCAGCTACAGCAGGTCAGGACCGTGTCCAGCCAGGTTTTGAGTATCTCCAAGGATGAAGACTCAGGTTAGTGGGTTTTGCTGGCTTTTTGGGGGGGGCTGGACTTTCTTTCCCACACATATCTTTAAGTATTTGCTTCATCCTCTGTGGCTTGAAGTGACTGTAAGCATGGAAAAATGGCAAAGATGGTCCTTGGATGCCTGGTGGAAACTGTAACTCGCTTCTATGTCAAAACCTCACAGAGAAGCAGCTGACTGTGGGCAGGTGGGAAACAGAAGAAATACATAACATCTGCTTTTCCTGGACAGTTTCATTTTTAAACAGGTTTTTTAGGAGTTGTAGCCAAGTGTCCCTTTAAAGACCATTCCTAGGTTGGAGGGAACAGGCACCATTGCTGATGTGCCTCTGGCAGCAAATGGCTACAGGCAGGAGAAAAGATGCACCAACACATCTGTACTGTGCCTTAGTAATGAATCCCTTCAAGCAGAGGCTGCCTTTCTGCTCAGTGCTTGTGCAGCACCTGGCATAGCAGAAGACACGTTTTTTGGCTACATCGACACTGTGATGGACCCTTAGAGATGTTCTCAGCTTTCCTGGAGGGAGCTGCGATGTGGAAGGAGGGCATCCCCAGATCGGGTGTAAGCCCCACAGCCCCAAGTAACTGCCAATATTACAGCTCTGGTATTGTACCACAATAAATAAATCAAAAGTATGTTTGAGGAGCAGGCAGTAATTATGACTGAGGCATAGAAACCATATAGGGAAGAAATGCTATCTTTATAGATAAAATCAGTAATAAATGCTACTGCATTCATAAATAAGAATCAGTCTGGAAACAAACCCTGACTGGTGTCATGGAAAGTTCACAGGAATCGACAGCTTCATGTCTCCTTCCTGCTCCATGTGCCTTCACTTGGAGGCTTTAAAGGCTTTAGAAAGCTTTCCCTTTGCTCAGGCTTGGTTTTAATTGGAAATAGAAAGCAATACAAACCAGCAAACAAACAGGCATTGGGGTCTGGGAAATGAGAGTCTAAATCTGTCCTGGCTTTTATCAGGTTTTACAAAGCAGTGAGCAGGGCATACAAAACCCTGTCGTTCTCAAAGCTTTGGAGAGAACAATGGGAAATATATGGAGGGAAGAAATGGGGAAATACATTTACTTGGGGGAAAAGAAAGCATTGCACTGTGAAAAACTGCCAGAAAATCATCCTTTGCAAAGGTGACTTTTTCCCCTGGTCCAACCTACTTGCACGTGCATTTTGGGGTTCTCTGTCCATTGCATTTCCCAGCCTGGTTCCTATGTGTTGGGCATCACCTGGAGATCTGTGTCCCACTCTGATGCCTGAGAAACTCTGCAGACACAGATTCATGGCAGCTCCGTGAATCCCAAAGCGCATGACTGGGGCACATGGGCTACAACAGTCCCAAGACCCCTCTGGGAAATATAAATGCAGGCAAATCTGACTGTGAGTTTCCTCTCAGTTGGCTGACACCCAAAAATGCCTCTCTCCCTCCCTCTCTCCCTCGGTTCTGCTCAGACAGTGTCACTTCACTCCAAGTCCATCAGCTGTTTTTGTTTCCAAGGGCTTTGCCTGGTTTTGTTTTCTGATGCACTGCTGATACCGTCTGCCACGCTCATTTTTCCACGGTCAGTAAGTCACCCTAAAAATTCCTCTGTGCCCATTAAACTAACAGAGCTCATCTGACAGGGCTCATGGCCATAAAAGCCAATTACAAAACAAAGAATTATGTTAAATGGGTTTCTTATTCTGTGTGACAGGCCAGGAGACAGCCCTGGCCAGGGCTGAGATGTGAACTCAGCTTATCAATCTCTGCTAGAAAACCTGTGCTGGAAAGGTTGGGCAATGCTTTTAGCTCTAAAAAAACTTCATACCTCTTGAACTTCACATTTCTTCTTTCTCTCCCAACTCAAATCTCAGCCTCAGCTCAGCTAACCCAGTGGGACTTTAGCCAGGAAAGAGCAGGATTTTCCCCAAAGGCCCCAGTCCTCCAGCTCTGTATTTATCTTCAGAAGAGGCCAGTTGGATCCCCTAGAGCTGGGAGCCAGCTGGGAAACAGTCAAGAAGAGCTGGAGTACTTGGCTGTTGGTCCATTTTGAAAGCTGAGCATAAATTTTCTTTTTTGCTGGTTGATGGTTTTATTATTTGCAGTGAGATAAGAACATTTTTTGCCTATAAACCTTGTGCTCCCACAAACAGCTGCATCCTCTGCCAGTTCCCATCAGTGCTGGGTATGGTCAAAGGAGGCTCAAAGAACACTTATGTTCCAATGGACTCTCTGGGATGGCAGAGTTACAGGTTTGCAAACACAAGGCTCACATGTCTTCAGGACTTTTTCAGTTCTACCTCTTCAAAATGTTCACAGTCGCAATAAAAACATCTAAATAAGAAAATCCTAAAAATTCCTTATTTCCAGAACCCAAATGTGAAGAAAGTCTCGGTCCAAGCATTGCAAATGTCAGAGATTTGATTACATCAGATGCACTGAAGCCAGAGGCTTGGTTTTCTAATCATGTAGCTACCTTAACACCTTTTCCCTTGCTAAAACCCTCTGCATCCTTGCCTCAGTCCTTTTCTTGGCACCTATATGGGCAGGAAACTTCCTCTTGGTATCCAGGACAGTGATCACCACAGCTGTGCAGTATTGACTCTGGTCCTGCCACATTTCTGGGAACCCAGCATGCTGAAGGGCAGAGTACAGCAAGAGGAATAAGGTATGGAAGAATAGCAGGGGTTGTTCGTTGTCTGGTGTAAATGAAATGATGGAAATGAAATCATTGAAGATCCAGCTTGATAGCAAAGGCCTTGATAGCAATCCTGAGACAGGTGAGATGAGTTTTAGGAGAAAGTGGACACCTGAGCTCATCAGTCCTAGTTCCTTGGAGAACCAAGGGAAGGAAATGGCCACTTTCAGGGTGCAAATGATTAGCCTCATTCTAGACATAATTTTTTCATTTTCTCCCTGGAAGTGGACAGACTACAAGCACCCAAGCATGTCTCACTCTTAATGGCATCAATTCCCTCTCCAAACTGCTGGGGAAATCACAGAAGGACACCCTGACCAGCTGGTAGAAATCAACCCTGTTTCTGTCTTCTAGGAAGCAAACTCCAGGTCATTAGTGGCACTCTGCTCTTCAGCAGACTCATCAGTACCTCAACTAGCTTATCTCCAGAGGGAAAGAGGGAAAAAAGAGGGGAAAAGACAGCAGGCAGTTAACTGCTCTCAAGATGCTCCTTTGTGCCAATACCACTCCATCTCTGGTATTGTTTACACAGAAATAAAAGCTGAACAGTGTCAGATCTTAAAATAACTTGCTGTTTGTGGAGCAGGAAAACCAGGGTCAGGGAAGTTTGGAACAAATTTAAAGTGGCAGTAAGGCTAAGGAATGGACTGTGACTTTGGCAAGAAGGTGCTTGCATGGACCTGAAGTTTAACCATGAACCTGGTGCAAAGTGAGTTTGGGCCACCAAGTCTCCCCCACCTATTCCAGTGAGGCTGGGCCAAACCTAGGGCCAAGATATGACATCTGCATTTGTCCTCTAGAGTAATCTGTAGCCACAGCTGTTTCCCTTGTTAGCAACACTCAGAACATGGAAGATGAGGATGAGCGGGATCTGATCCAAACATCCTCGACGTGTGCAAACAGTGGATCTCAATGTGACATAGGTGTTTTAAAAGAAGGAGCTCCTTGGCACTGAGTCCTGAAAGTATTGATGGGAACATTGAGGAAAAGGCTGCATCTGTGTGTATGGTGGGACAGCAGGTCAGAGTATAGAGCTCAAGGCTCCACATTCCTGTCCCAACACAAGCTATCTTCAAGTCCCAAATGCGGCAGGGGACATTAGATCTTTGGGTAGATGAACAAACACGGGAAGGTGAGATATCTGGAGAGAATCCAAGAAGACATGCCCCGTCCATCCCATGGGCCAAGCTCAGCTCAAATGTACCCTTGCTCATTGCTTGTTGTACTGTCTGCCAGGGGACAGACAGGCTTCCATGTGAGCTGATATCCAAGTACAACTCATACGAGGGCTTAAAGATGGAGTCAAGACCAATTGATTTGTGTCAACAGAAGTTAAAAAGTCAAGTGCTACAAGGCAGAATAAATTTAAACTGATAGGGGGCAGCTTTAAATTATATATTAGGAAGAAATTCTTTCCTGTGAGGGTGGTGAGGCACTGGCACAGGTTGCCCAGAGAAGCTGTGGATGCCCCATCCCTGGAAGTGTTCATGACCAAGTTGGATGGGGCTTTGAGGAACCTGGTCTAGTGGAAGCTGTCCCTGTCCATGGTGAGGGGTTGGAACTGGATGATCTTTAAGGCCCTCTCCACTTCAAAGTATTCTGTGATTCTAGGAAGTCATGGCCCACTTGAGGGCACAAGCCTCCACATGGGGCTGCCTGCTCCATTGCCCTTAGGTGGTAGTGCTGCCTACAGATCCCAAAACAACACACAGCAGGGCCCGGGTGCTGTCAGGGACACAAGGACACCCCCACATATCCCTCCTTGCCCCCACTTCTCATCTCACATTCCTCAGCCTCTGCACACTCCCTAGCTGGGCTCTGGCCTTGTAACTCCTTCAGGGCACAAGCAGGGAAGGAAGGAGGCATGTGCTAGGCACAATAGCAAGGAAGTACCTGGTCTTGAGTATTTCCCCTCTGCTTTGGTTCCTCCTGGCCATGGGAGAGACAGTGAGGGAAGTGCAGGAACTGTCACCTTGCATGTGCTCCCTGGTGCCCTGCTCCTGCATGCAGGCATAGGGAACACTGGTGATTTGGGAGTGTTTGGGAGAGGTGAGTGGTATACAATGTTCAAACCTGGTTTTACTCCAGTCTTGCAGCCCATAGCCTCTTCACTGGGTTTTGGGCAGCCACTGTCCTCCCAACAAGTTTTCAGGGCTATCTCTGTTGTTTTCTTCTCTGGTCCATCTTGAGCTCCCTTTGTTGGGCAAACACCCAGGCAAACCTGGCCGCAAGGAACCGATAGGGCTGGAGCTGTCACTGGCCTGCTGCTAGGACAAACATTTTTGGGAGAGAAGTGAGGAAGGTGCAAGAGCAGCCAGATGGGGTCATAACACAGACTTGCAGGCAACAGGCTGGGGGACAACCAGCCTGTGCCCCATATGGGACCCCCAGCAAGCAAGTCAAGTGAGAGCAATAAATTCACTCTTACTTGGGAGAGCAACTGGCTGGAACAGGGCAGAGTTGGTGTAGGGTCTGGGGCAGAACCAAGCCAAAGAGACCCACCATGTGAGCTGCAGATCTCACCAGCATGAGCAAAAAGTGACTGGTATCCAGAGGCTGATCCACTAAACTGCTAGAATGAGCATGTCTGAGTTGAAGGAGGAAGGAGAGACACATTTCCATTAAACTTTAATGCTCAGCCCTGACCTATGTCCAGCAAGACATTGCTGGGATTGCTGGGGAATTGATCCCTGTCATGATGTAAATAACCAATGCCAAGCCTTGGAGATAGAGTGGAGAGTTAGCCAGAATTCAGAACTGCCCTGGAGCAACTCCCTGGCAGAAAGTAGCGAAATAAATAAAAGAAATCAAGTCCCAGATGGGGAAAAAAAAGAAAAAAAAAAGAAAAAAAAAGAAAAAAAAAAAGAAGACAACATGCCTGGACTGCCTGGACTGGGTGGGAGAGGCTACTGCTGCCAGACACAACTCATCAGGGCAGGAGCCCAGTGCCATCCTTTTCCCACGCCTTCCTCACCCTCTCCAAGTGGAAGGAGCTTTCAGCTCAGAACAAGGACATCTACTTACCCAAAAATATTCCCTTCCCTGGTTTCATGTCTGGGCTAAACCTCTAGCACAGGGGCATAAATAATGTGCCTGAATAAGCTTTTAAAATCCCACTCATGTTTGGTCAGCACCCACAAATCCAAGCCCCTGAAAGAGCCTCTTTTCCACGGAGGAGGTAGAGGAGGAGCTCCAGGGAGGTGCTGGGGGTGGCACAGTAAATTGACATGAAGTTAATAAAGTTACTTACTCCTTCAAAATAACTAATCTTTGCACAGGGCCCCTCCAAGGACATGCTCACTGCATGGGCACACACTGGTTCATGAGAAATTAGACTACAGGCTGCTGTAGCTGCGTCTCTGTCATACTGGGGATGAGACAAGGAGGGGCTTTGGCTGAAGCATCAGCTTCTGAAAGGGTTAATGGCACACGAGATATGTTTAGTGGGATTTGGTATTTTTTTTAACTTCAACAAACAAAGCATATGAGAAAATCCAGCTCACAGCTGAGCCCTGGCTGCCTGCCCACTAGGGCAGGGAAAATGCACATGGTTTGAAATACCCACGCACTGGCCTTTCTCATGCAGCCTGTGGCCCAGGGCCCCCGCCTGGTCTCCCCTCGCTGTATTTGGATCACTCAAGGTGGCAGCAGGGCAAACTGCAGTGTAAAGACAGCACTGAGACAGGAGCAAATCCACTTTACTTGAGCATGGTTGGCTTCCTCAGACACGCAGAGGAGCTGGGATCCTGTGAGGTTCTGCTTGTTCAAAAATAGTAATTAGCTCTCAAAGTAAATAGGTGTTAACAGAAACAAAGAGCTGTGCCATAGTCTGGGTAAACACTTTAGAAACAATTTAATTTCCCTTCTCCTGGCAGATGTAATCGTGCTGCTCTACAATTATTTTCAGGTCAGGGCAGGGAACAAAGCCACCGGGGCGACTCTGCTGAGCGGCTGCTCCTTGGGACGGCCGGCAGGACCCTCTGCTTCACTGACATTCAGACCCCGAGGCTGAAACGAGCTTCCTTCCGCTGAACCAGATGTAAAATGCAGCTGGAGATCAGCAAACCAGCAGTGAGCCATAGCATGACATTAAACTGCCCTAAAGCCCAGCCTCCTTCTTAATCCTGAGAGTCCCCCTGTCTAGACAGGACATGAAGGACTAATGTGAAAACCAAGTGACAGAAAATTTACACTCTCCCATTGAGCTGCAAATGGAAAGAAGCATCAAAGGGTGTCAATCTGTTTGTCTTTTAATTGTTTTGCCTTTTGGGAGCATGGGCAGCACCTAAACATGGTCCCACACTGGTGCAGAGGGTTTGCAGCCAGTTTATATTACTGCTTCCAGGCTGCCCATCATGCTAAAAAGCCTTTTTTCCCTGCCTTTTCCCTACCATCACGGGGAGCTGGTGGAACAGGCTTTTACCTAAACTGCCCCAAAAGCTAATGAGTTTGTCCTCCATCACCACTGGGTTATAAGCAAACTAGTGACTGGTGGCTGGGGCTCAGCTGATGTGGGGTGTCCCTTCAAGGAGGCAGTAATTCAGCAGATGATGGCAACTGAAGTAAATGTATTTGCCAGTGATGGAGTGTTCCCCTAGCCGGGATGTGAGTACAGCCCAGCTGGGAACAGCCTGACTCTGGGGCCAGACCCAGCAAGGCTTTTGGGTCAGTATAAAGAAGTCACACACCCAGGAACAAGTACAACCAGAAAAATGTGCACTGTGGCTTCCCTGGCAGTTTCTGATCTTGTTCCACCATGCTGCCTGTCTGCTGGGAGAAGGAGGTTTAGTTAATTAATTGCTACAATTAGCATGGAGCTATTCCTGCCCATGATGGTTACCTTTTCCTCCCCCTTTTTTGGTTCATCTAATTACTGACTCATTCATTCTCCAAAGCAGAGGCCACAACAAGGCATAGAGAAGCTCGAGGGTGAGGGGAGGAAGGTCCAGGAACAAAATGCCAATGGTCCCAAGCTTTGTTTCTACCCAGGAACTGTCCTAATCTCGCACAAACTCTTGATCCTCTCCCATCCGTCCACCCTTGACTTCAAGGAGGTGATGAAGAGGGAGCACAGCACAGCACAGTTACATACATTGCTACGACTGTTTCATTACTCCCTCCAGATGACACCTCACAAAGGATGCCTGATGAGCTTATATATGCCAAGATGGACAAGACTTCCAACACCCATCATGCTCCAATGATCCCTCAACTTCTCCACCCAGCCTCAGGCCATGGGTTCTTCAAATGAACATTATCCACCTTGGAAAATGGATGATCTATTTGCCATTACTTAGTAGGGATGGTGAAGGAAAGGTGAGCATGGGGTCACTGCTTTGGCAAGGACCGAAGTGAAGCACCAGCCCTGAATAATTCATGCTCCCTCTCTGCAGCAGCATCTGGACACATCTGCTGCATTCGCTGTTGCAGGCTTTTTCTTGGCTTACTCAGAAAATCACACTTTGGCAGCTGGGTACTCTTTCAAGTGGGTACTTTCCCTACAGTATTAACGAGCTGTGATTCTGTTACAAATAGGGATTTTTGTTCCTCTTTTGCTGATGTCACTCCATGATCCTGCAGGGAATAGTGCTTGGATCTCTGCAGCCTGATGATCCCTGTGTGCCCTTTGGGACAGATGTACTTGCAAGCGGGAGATTGTTTTTCCTTTTGCTGCCCAGATTTATATTTCACTGAAGTCCCGTATCGATCCTGCCGCTGCTGGGCTGAAAGCTCATTTTACTAAATGAGAAGAAAAACAGTTCTCCCAACTGAACGCACGCAAAATGGAAAATCCTGCAATGAAACAGCTCTTAAAAAAGGGGCCTGAACAATTTTGCTGAACCTCAAGGGCTGTGCTGCTGCCACTGGAACGGTATGTAATTTATTTAGCCTGACCTTTCCCTGAAAGACCTGGCTGGCAACATTATCAAGGATCCTTTCTGCCACTTGTGCACCCATTGCCAAGGTGACATCCTGTTCCATGCGTCAGTCAGTGAAGATCGCATCCGCGCTGCCGCGACGCTTTGTTTGCTGTCCTGCCTGACAAGCTCTTGGCAGGGTTTCAACTCCTGCGGATGGCAGCTGCTCCACGAGGGACCAAAACAGATTCAAGCTGGACGTTATCATAGGGAATTTCATGTAGACAGAGCACAGGCCTGCAGCCCCTTGGATGAGACTGGACCACAGACATCCAGAGGTGCTACCATGTATAATGGGATGGGCAGGTGACTGCAGAGCTGCACCCCAGGCTCACTCCCCCATGCCATCTCACTCGGGATTTATGTGTGCCCTCATGGTGCTGGGAAAGCGGAGGCAGCTCACCAGTGCTTAATGCAGAGGCTTGCCAAGTGCAACTGAGTTTGGATGGTGGAGCACAACTCAGACAATAGGTCCCCTCACTGCATGTAAACCACCTGGAGTTTTCCTTCCCCCTACCCAACGCTTTCCCTGAAGGTCCCAGGAAGAGATGGGGATGCAGGTGTAGGGAGTATGTGTGTCCTCCACATGAGAGCCTGTCAGCAGTGGGGACAAGTGCAGTGGAGAGAAAAATCATTCCAGTAAAGCTTCTCCCCCTGTTCCATCAAGGGATTGAAACCTCTGAGCAAGGAGGATTTTCACTGCTGGTTCCCACCACTCTCAAAGGGATTTTAGTGATGGATAAGGACAAAAGCTGCAGCTAAAAAAGTCCCCAAACACCACCAACTTCTTGCAAGAGACTGAAAGGTCTATATTTATGGAGGGTAAAAATTATTTGCTCTCACAGTAGCCAAGACAGCTCTTCAGATGTCAAGGGCAGAAAAGCCTCACGAAAGTTTCCCACATGTCCATCCATTTCTCACTTCAGCCCCACCCAGCCTTGTGGCAGGCTGCACCCCCCTCCTATAGGTCTGATCTGAAAGGGGACCTAGGCCAATTGGGAGGACAGGAGAGAAGGTGTTCTTAGCCATGGGCCTGTCTCTCATGGTACCTGTGTTTTCCTCGGACTGGTTGAAGCCACAGATCTGGCAGATGCTGCGAACCCATTTGTTCATGTCGTCCTCAGTCTCAGCCACCAGGTAGAAGGTCCTGTCACTCGTCTTGATGTCAAAGATGTAGCTATCTTGCAGCTCTTTCTTGTTGAAGGTGAGGCCTGCATCCACTTGCTCGCAGAAATTGAGGTTGATGACACGCAAGGGTTTCTTGGAGTGGTCATTTTTGTAGTACTCCAGGACATCGGGGTCGCCACTCATCCGGCCACTGCGCAGGACGAACCAGCGTTTCTTCCATGCCTGAAACCCAGACAAGAACAAGCATGAACCCCATGGCTGAATCTGTGACAGTGAAAAACTGCTGCTGGGCACAGGGTGACACAGAGGGACACGACACTTCTCCACCATGGGTGCTCTGGGATGCTGCTGCTCAGGCATACCTGCAAGAGGTGCACAGACTCAGCTCAGTTCTTCAGTTCAATACTAAAATCCAGGAGAATTAAATACTGAAATAGCATCATAGCATAAGATGACCCCAAAAGGTGCCAGTCTTGAGGCTCAGAGGAACCTTGCTCCTACCCTACAGCCCGGACATGCTCCCAGGACCCAAATGCCCTTCTCTCTGTGATACGGGATAATCTGTGCAGTGGCATTACTGGGTGTCACAATGTCCAAATGCATTCCAGCAGCTTGGAGGAACTGAGGCACTTTGGATGCAGCACCCTGGGTGTCCTAACCTTCAGAGAAACCCCTGAGAGCATCATAGGATGAGTCTGCAGATACTGACCATGCCAATCTCTGTTGAAATGCCAGGATAGAAAGACTAACAAAACCGAAGGAGAACTGGTTTGTTTTTTTAAATATCAGGAATAATGCCAGGGAGACCCATGGAGAATCCAAGCTTCATTTGTTTTTCAGCATCCTCTGCTCCCTGGCACATAGGTAACTCCCGAGCAAAGGAAAAGGTTGATTGATTCTTCCAAGCACTGCTGACAGCGGCTCCTGACCAAACTACTTATGGAATGGACTCAGGGGGCTGTGGAGTTTGAAGCAAGCCAGCAAAACAAATGTCAGCCACTAGCCCTGGCCCTGAGAGCTGCAGCCCTGCTGCCCCCACCACGCCAGACACAGCTGGGAGCCCACAGGATGGGGAACAGACACAAGGATAACATGTTAAAGGCTAAAACTGAAATTATAGGGAAAATTGTGCAGGTGTAACCTCCATCCCATGACGTGAGCAGTGTTTCTTTGGGGTGTGCTCAGAGTGAGGATCATGGTACTTGTGTGCGGGATGAACAGGGTTGAGGGACCATCTTGAGCTGTTCTCCTTTGTAGAGCTATGCTCTCTTGCAGAGGCCTCAGCTCCCACAGCCTAGGAAAGGATTACATCTAAGTATAGTCCTTAAAACAGCTTGTTCAGGCTGTCTTTGAAGGCAGCGAAGGTTTGCACGTGAATAAGCATGATGTGAATTATGACCAGTGCTCCTGCATTACCTGACATAGACCTCAGTTTGTACCAGAGGATGTCAAGGGAGGGGATGTGATCTCCACCATCATGCCCTGGCTCTGGACAGTGGTGCTTTTTAAATGCGATTTACCTTATTTATATTTTTATATATAACCAACTTTGGAGTTCTGATGATTATAAGAGGTTGGGTTATGAGGAAGCATACGATATTTCCAATAAGGAAGAACAAACACCTTTAGTAACCCAAGAGGGGCACCAAGGCAAACAGTGTGCTGGGTCTCTCATGATGCTCCCTGGGTGCTGACCACAAGCTTTACATATTGGTGATGGGCACATGCTACATCTCAGCCAGCCAACTGCACCAGGATCCCACAATTTTGGAGAATTTTGTGGCTGAAATAATGGTAAGAAACTCCTGTGGTGTTTCCCTGAGCAGTCTGATTCAGACCATACTTCTCAAAAGCTTAAAAATAGCTTTTGTTGATGTCTTTGAGATTTGTAATCAAATTAGTTTTGCACTAATTCTCAAAACGGCTTATGGTGCCAGGAAAGCAACTTCAGTGCAATCTTCCAAAGGCAGCGAAGCAGCAAATTGCTTAGCAAGAGGATGTGCAAGGCTAGCAGATTTTGGGTTAATCTCACCCACTTCTCATCAAAATGGCTGCTTTTGAGTGACAAAATAGACACAGTGGAGCTGTGTCCATCACGGAGGGAAAAAACCAATTTCATAAGGCAGCAGCAATAATTTGCTAGTCCATCTCCTCAAAATGGATTACCCAAATCACTGGGAAACAAACCCACGAACATTTTTTTCCTAGTTCTAGGTGGTAAATGTCCCGTTAGATTCTTCCTCTTAACACTGAGTCATTTCTTTGCAGCCACCTGGTAGGACTCAGACATGGGCACACATCAGTGAAGGGACTGCAAGAAGATGGAGTTGTGCAACCACATGAACCAGCACCTGAATGCAGATATCCAGCACCAGTTCTTGCTGCTTAGCTTGTTGCTTTCCAACCATCTAGAGCCCAGTCTTGCAGCCTCCCTTCATGGCTGAGACATTGCATTACAAAACCCACAAAGTGCAGAAACTAGACTCCAGAATTTATAGTTTTCATGGAAAAAACAGGAGGAAATGCTGCAAGCAAGACAAACAATGCTATCATGACCTCTCCTTTTATTAGCAGCATGAGAACCACAACTCCTCCAGTTCTCTTTGGTCTGTCTGGTAGCAATGAAAGGTACCACACAGTCAAGATCTGGCAGAGAAAACAGTGTATCACACACAGTCTCGTTGTTTTGGATAAGTTTTAGCATAGGCTGGTTGCAAAAGAATGGGTCTTGCAGGCACAAAATTTCTTGGAAAACTTCAGGAGGTGGAGCATCATTGGAGGGTGGGACCACCTGACAGGGAAGGAGTCCCACAAGCCTGGGAAGACCACCCTGTCCATCTCTGTGTGGTGCCCTCCTGATGACAGAGTCACTGGTGTTCTTCTAATACAGCTTCTGACCCAGAAAAAGAGCTCACGGCAGCAGTCTAAGGAGTGCCTGTCCTGGACAGGTGGCTGCAGGCAGCACAGCTGGAGGCACCTCCCACCACACTTCTCCACAGCAGGACCAGCTGTTCCTGCCTCCTAAGATCAGCTTCCAACCCAAAGGAATAAACAATGATTGCTAGAAGAGAATGGAAGTAAACAGTAAAGAAATAGACAGGAACCTCCTTATTTTTGTGGATATTTTCTCCGAATTTTTGAGTGCTGGGCTCAGCAAGTGTATTTTATTTCTTCCCTGCAGATTTGCTATGCCTTTACTGGCACCAGGGCTCAGCTTGTGTTTTCCAGGCTATGGCTGCTCTTGGGGCATCTTTTGGCACTAATGCAGCTTGCTTCAACATGTCACCATATGCAGCAAAGGATGTGTGGTTTGCAGCACGTGGCTCATCCTCCTGGGACACCTATCTCCCCATTCAAAGCTACCAATACCATCCAAATCTTCTACATTTAGGATTCCCTAGGATATCACCTTCCTGCAAGAGAGTGATTTAAGGGTCTACTGATCAGCAGCTATGACAGCAGTAAGATGTATGGGATCTATATATGCGTGGCAGTCTTATCTGATGCCAAATCAGGGAGGATGCAACTCCATGTGAGCCTACACACTCTTTCCAAGACCACCTTCTCCCAGCATGGGGCTGTGATGGCCAACAGGCATCTCACCCTCCACCTGAATTTTCCTTCTCTCCTTATTTCTACCTCTTCACAGCTCTTTTGAAGCCCCTGTTGCCATCAGTCTGCTCCTGCCAAAGCACTGTGCCTCCCTGACACGTGTTGTGAGCCAAGGGCTGTGTTTGTTTAACAGTTTTACAACGTTGAGAGGCCAACAGCTTAACAGCCATAAAATGGTTCTTTGCAGCACAAATTTCCAGCTGTGCGGTCCTCTGCCGGCATCAGGTTCCTTCACGGTTAAATTGCGGCTGCCAAAGGCCCTTAATATCACTGAGAAATATTTTGACACTTGGCAAGGACTTCTTTTAAAGACCTGTTTGTTAAAAAAAAGTGCCCATCATGCTCCTATTGAGATGTGAATCCTCCCTGGGTGCTGAGAACCACGGCTGCTGCTCAATTTTTTTCCACCTCACTAGTGCTGTGGCAAAGTTAAAGTTTACAAAATGGAGCTCTTTCCAGCTGGATGCTACCTGGAGCTGGTTGCTTTATGGAGAGCTGGGTTGGCAGAGGGGAGGCAGTGCTGCTGGGTGCACTGGCTGAGTGTACTTGGCAAGGATATTCGGGGGGCTCAGGCAGTGTTGGGACCCTTCCTGTTCCATCTCCTGGGTGAGGAACCAGCAGAACCAAACCAAACGTGGCTGCTCTTGAGTAACGGGGACACCATCATGGGTAGTAGGAGATACCACCCCACCTCTCCAGGAGTGAGGTCCCTCATGTCCCCTGTGGCTGTCCTGACAGTGCAATGCTGTGACACAGCTGGTGGCATCAGGGCAGAGAGCTCAGAGAATCTGGAGCCTCCAAGTGCCTAACAATCCAAATGCTTTGACTGACAGCCCAGAGAGAGGCTTTATTAACTGCGGTTATAGTGAGGGACATTCAGACAGCATCTTCCTCTCTGCTCCCCTGTTACCTGCACAGTGAACACAGAAATCCAGCCTATATGCTGTTTCAGAGAAAAAGAAAAGAGGTGAGGAAAATAATAATTTAAATGTCAGTAAAGCCAGGTATCCATTCCTGGGAATCTTGCCAAGTGCCACAATCATGAGAAGGAATCAAACAGTGACAACATGGAGAGATGGCTCTTGGTGGGGCCTGTAGGAGTAGCCCACCCAGTATTACCTTAGCTCTGAAGCGAGGAGTTTGAAACAGTCAGAGA
>VXBB01008865.1:13608-32994 GCA_013399915.1 Illadopsis cleaveri | reverse complement strand
ATGGCTTATGGAAGTAAAGCAAAGGTCTGCTATCTGCCTATCTGACATTTAAAAAAAGATAAATAATTAATTTAAAAATCTCCTGTCTCAAATATTTTTGTTTACCTCTACTACTGCTTGTCTCCTTCAATATTTTCTATGGAAGAATTAGCCTCATGCTCTTATCCCTTTGCTTCTCCTTTTACTCTTGCCCAAATCCATAAAAGTCTTCAGGCCAACAGACCAAGTTGAAGAGAAGTTTTGCAAAGCATTCAACAGGAACTGTCTGACATAACCCCTGAGAAATGCAGGCATACCTTTGGGCCTCCAGCTGGGCATCCTTTGCACAGCCCAACATGAATGTATTTTACTGTATGCCCTATTCACAGAATCACAGGATGGGTCAGGTTGAAAGGGACCACAGTGGGTCATCTCGTCCAACCNCTGTATGCCCTATTCACAGAATCACAGGATGGGTCAGGTTGAAAGGGACCACAGTGGGTCATCTCGTCCAACCTTCCTGCTCAAATATGGAGCACAGGATTGTGTCCAGGCAGTTCTTTAATATTTCCAGTGAGGGAGATTTCCACAACATCTCTGGGCAATCTGTTCCTGTGCGTGGTCACCTGCACAGTAAACAAGTTCTTCTTCATACTCAGGTGGAACTTCTCTTCTCCAGTTTTTGCCCATTGCTCCTCAAGATGACCTCATACACTTTCCTTCTCACTTTAACCAGCAACCTGGACATCACCAGTTTTAGTAGAAAGAGAGATTTTTGAACCATGCAGTAAATTTTAGCTATATTTTGGATATAGGTATCTAAGAGGCTGCTAATTATTTTTCTTTCTGTAATCTAAGGTTAGTTTCCTCCCCCTCCTCCCAGTGAATCTATAAAAATTATAGATAATCAAAAAGGGATTGAAAATTCTTGCTGGATAAACAGTTCTAATGCTATGGCAGCATGTTCTGTGCTAGGTTTTGGCAAGCCAGCTATAAAGCATAATTGTACCTGCAGGACTGGGACTAGGTAGAAGAAAATCTTAATTTAGGCTAGTGGCTTTCATTTGTTTATCTATAAAGAGATATAAAGGAGATGTATATAATTAAATGGCTATAACTGACACCTCCAAATATATATGTCTTAAATACCTATGGGTGCTTTAGTAATTTAGGAAAAATCTTAGCAATAGATGGATAATGAAGCACATAATAGATGTGAATACTTAGGTAATTTTGGTTTTGTTTTGAAAGGCTGAAATCAAGGAGGGAAAGATTATGCCAAAAGAGAAAAAAAAAAGAAGCACCTTATGTTTAGTGCAAAGCTTATAAATATAAGGGCAATTTATGGTTAACAACCAGTGATTCCTAGAGGACTAAGAACATAATAAAGTAGCTTTTGAGATAAGACTTAAAAAGTCAAGCAGAAGAATGATACATGGCCTCATTTTTCCTTTTTAAAAACAGTTTCTTAGCAATCTATATTCTGTTGCAGAAATAGGGTACCCAAAACGTTTATTTGCTGACAAAAATGAAGAATCACTTAGAAAATTCAGAGAGGAGGTGGAGCTTTGGTGCCTCTTGAATATTGGGTAGTTACCCATGAAGGAAAGGATTTAAAATTAATTGGAGAAAGAACAAGAGCTATTTTTTTTTTTAGATAGAAATATGTTCAAAAAGAAAAAATATCAACAAGTCTTCTCAGAAATTATTCCGCTAAGTGACATCTTTCCAGAAGAAAAGAAGTTGGAGAGGAAGGGACATTTGGATAGTTTGAAAAGTTCTGTCTGCCATAAGTGGTTCACTTTTGATGGGTGTATACATCTCTGAAGCCTAGGGTCAGTTATGAGCTGGTTGAGAGCAAATGGATGGGACATTCAAGGTAATTCAATTCAATTCAATTCAATTCAATTCAATTCAATTCAATTCAATTCAATTCAATTCAATTCATTTTAAACCATGAATGAAAAATAAACAAGTATAAATGCTAAAAATTGCTATAATAATTTTTAACCTTCCAAATATATATTTCAGTTTTTTATTTAAATAGTATAAACCATTTTTGTAAAATAATCCTCCTAAACATTGATACTTCATACAATTTATGTGCAGTTTGATATCTTTGAAGTAATCAAAATATTTTGCTTTTAAAATTAATCAACTTATTATACACGGAAAATTTCTTATGGCAACTAAGCACTTGCAGTAAATCCATATTTCAAGTTTTTGGATGGGAAAATACAATTCCTCATCATTTTAGTCACACAGTATAGGAGAAAACTGTGCTGTATTTTCTTCCCTCAGCTCCTAAAAAGTTCTCAATTTTAAATGACCCATCTCTTGAAATGGACTTAAAACAAATAAAATCTGCTTTGAACTTGTAGAACTAGACATTAATGTCCTCAAAAGCTTAGAATTTAGCACTTCAATAAGCCATGGCTGTAGATTGTTTGCAAGAAATTATGTCAGTCTAGTAAGATTGAATTCTTCAAGCCTACTTTGATTATGTTTTTAATTAGATTTAGTAAGATGTAGGTGGTTTATTTCTCATAGTATCTGATCAATATTTTTAATTTAATCTATGAATACAGTGCAGGAAGTGACATTTTCAATGCCAATGGGACACTGTTACTGGAATGTCTTACCAAAGAGCTCAGTGGTTTAGTACTCAGTGGTTTGTCTGGAACATGACATTAAAACTTTGTAAAAAAAAAAAATCCTCTCTATTTTCAAGGCAAAATAAGGTAATGAAAATCCTGCTGTTCTGGTTGCAAATGCCATATTTATCATTGTAGCTTGTGGGATATCCAAACCAAAAGATCTCCAGGCCTTTGGAGGCTGTGCACCTGGATGGATGCAGGAAGTAAAGGGGAATTCACAGAGGTCATACAGGCAGGGGAATGAAGCACTGGCTTCACAGGGACATCAAAGAAGGTGTGGACACAAACACAAGAAATTAAAGCTGTACAAGGTGACTCTCCACATGTGACTGAGGAAGGGATAAGAAGGCAAAAAGCAGAAGAAGCAGGAGCTCTGTGCACCATGGGTTTCTCACCCCAGCACACTGAAAGGGGTTCATAGTAGAGTGGCATTTTTCTCATGCAGCCAAAATGTTTCCTTCTCAAGGTCTGTGTGTTTCTGCTTGTGCCTTATTGTGTCTTGTAGATGGCAATGTCTGACTGTTGTTTAGGTTTTACACAAGAGGAAGACCACATTTTTCTACAAAGATATTATTTTTGGGCCAGAGAGGTGGGCAGGTCTCACTGACAGCACCACCCATCTCTGTGCTGTCCGTGATTGCCAAAGCCCTTTTGAGTCTGTGCTCAGCTTTGTGCCAACACAAAGAGCCACCTTAGAGAAGAGTAACTCACTTACTGTGCCTTGGAAGATGGCTGGGAGAATGTTAGAATTCTAGAAACCTAAATTTTAGAATCTTAGTATACAGTAATGTATATAAATCAAAATAAAAAAATTTAAGTGTTGTCTAAGTCTTTCTTCTTCCCCTTCCTCTTTCTTCTTCGTCAGTTTAAGTAGTTTTCTGTAATTAAGTAAAAAGAGTCCACATTATGAGCCTTAAGTAATCATTATTAAGTCAAAAGTATAAATAATATAAATGTCATCTCGCTATTAAAAAAAATCACTTAAATAATCTTAAAAAAAGTTAAAAACACTCCATTTTACCTCATTTCTCTAACTTGCTAGTTACAGCTCATGCCTCTTAAGACTATAAATACTATAAATAAATAAAATATAATAAACAACCAAATCCAAACTCAAAATCTACATCTCCCATATCTTTCATCCTAACCTCAACAAAAACAAACAAACCAAAACAGTAACAGGAGAAGGTTTCCAGAGCTCCCTGGTCTTGCTATGCATCCCACTGGGTCCAAAGGGCCAGGGTCAGCTCCGTGCACCTGCCCAGGGGAGACCCTGCTCCCTCCACACCACAGCAGTCAACACAGACTGCACTTCCTAAAGGCAACTTTGCTTTTTGAACAGCCTGTATCTGCTGTTTTTAATGTTTATTCTATGGACAATTAAAGGGAACCAATTATGGGTTTAGGTTATTCAAAACCAGAATATTCTCAGGTGTTTGAGCTGTTCTGGGCTTCTTTCAGCCCTGCCTGAACCTGCTGAACAAACATTGGTAACTGTAAGTGTGAGGTCCATTTTCTAAATCAACACTCACCCATCAGAAGCCAGATGTGTATTCCTGATCTGTCTGCATATTTTTTTTATTTTTAACCAGTTGTTGCACATATGGCAGTCCTTCAGCTTGGAGAATTAAATTTCCCTTGCTCCTTTCCAGGCTGATATTTGCCTGCCTCTTCTTCCCTTATTTACTTCAGATTTTTTTTTTTTTTTTCCCCAGTGTGTGAAGCTAGAGGAAGGATTTGAAGTCTGGTGAAGGGGAAACATACGAAAAGAAAGGCATGGCCCAAGTGTACAGCAATGAGTTGGGTAGTCACTGAAGTCCACACTCTTCAAGGTATTTGTGATCAGTCTGCAATACTGTCCTGCAGCCTGTCCTTGACCTGAGCAGTCAAGCACTGGGACAAAGGCATCTGAGCCTGGCACAATTTTGGACTTTTTTAGGACCTTCTCTAACTAAAATTCTCATGGACTGTGAAGGCTCAGGAAGGATGAAAAACACAATCTGCCCTTCCAGAATGAAGGGTGCAATTGCCATGAGGATCTGTGGTGAGCATGACTTCCCCACCATGTATAAATGTGATTTGGAAGCGGGCATGGAAAGGGAATATCAGGAACCTGTTCTTGAAGTTGCCTTGCAGTAAGCAGTGGAAGTTCCTCACCAGCACCATTGCTGAGGGATGTTTTAAAGCCTCTTCTATATATTGGTGCATGATTTTTCCTCAGTCAGAAGTGAAAAGCACCCAGCTCAAAATTACTCATGTTTTTGTTTTCTCTCTTTGAGACGTGATCATTGAAGTATTGCTGCTGCATTGTTATGGCAGCTTTCATTTAACTGCAGCTGCAATCATTACGTTAGCAGATCAGCTCTCTGCTCTCATTGAATTTGCTCTCTACAGCCCCATAGTTCAGGGAGAGCTCTACCAAAATACATATAACACTCAGAAGCAAGAAGCCATTTAGAACAGAAACAGGAATAGAAAAAAATTCACAGCCAGCAAAGCTCTGTATTAAATTACCAGTGATAGATCAAAGGACAACTGCACAGCTTTGAGTAATGGAGCTTTGCATCTCTCTCTGACATGCAGACCAAGATTTGATTTAAAAACTGAGGTGTCCAATCCCTGCTAATGGCACTTTTGAAAAACTCCAGCTGCATTAACTCTACAGTCCAGGCGAATAAAACTCTTCTTTTTCCAATGGTGGTCAGCAGTTAGCATGAGCATTCACATGGAAAATGCAAAACACTCAGCATTGCTGAGTGTTGCAGAAGGAATGAACCCCCATTTGATCTTTGCTATAATAGTGAAAAACAGAAAACAAAACCAACCAACCAACCAACCAAAACCACAACAAAAAACAAAAGAGAAAATTACAATCATCAGATTGTCTCATCTCTCTACCATCCAGTATGGGGGCTTCTGTCCCCTTTCAGATTCAACAACACAAATACTCATGCCATTCAAAGGGAGTGGTGTCAAAATTGCAGTGATTTATTTTAAAAAGAAAATTCAGAGCACTCCCTGACTTCCACCTTCTAAACTTCACCTGAACCACAGCCATCCTGTGGGCCTCTTGTGAGCTTCAAAGTGCTGGAAGGAGCCTGTTCCACTCTTTGTGACCAGACCAACAGCTAGGAAACCCTTGTGTCAAGGACAGTACAGCAGTTGTCTCCCTCTTAGCCTGAGGGAGGAGTAAGATATACGGAATAGGAGATGTTCCAATTAATGGTCTGTGAGCATATTCTGCACCCAAAAATGAATTCAGTATTTCTAAGAAAGGGTCCATTTGTGCGAGCACACCTACAGTTCTTTCAGAAAAAACTTTTGATACAAACTTGGCACAACCCTTTAACTGAAGCTTGCTGGTTTTAGTTCCTCATTTTCCCTTCATCAAAACCCAGAATAGATCCTTTAGCTGGTGGAATTTGGCACATTCTTATTAGCTGCAGTGGAGTTGTGACAGCTCATGATAGAGGAAGACCTGCACTCAGGACTGATAAATGCTATGATTGTTGCTGCAGGATCTGAATATTGAAATTTCCTCCTGGCCTGTCAGATGCTGAGCACCGGGGAACTGAGAGATGTACCAGCATCCTTCCTGAGACCCTGCCTTCTGCCTGAGAACTGACAGATAACCCTTGGCATCAAGTACCTTGATTGCTGCACCCACAAGCCTCAATGGACATGTCAGCTGGGACTTTTTTATTTATGTTCTAGACATTCTCCATTTCTAGAAAAATTGCAGCCATTGTGGTCACAAAACTAAGGAATGGTTAATGTTGGGAAGATTGGTATTTTTAGTTTTTCTCTTGCCCACAGATGAGACCAGAATTTTAAGTCAAATTCTTTTCTTGAAAGCTCTTTTTTCCCCCTTGGATACTTGCAAGAAGTAAAGAAAGGAAAGTTTAATATAATACTGTATTTTAGACAGTATAAGTTTACAGAAAAGTCACAGTAAATGATATTTTGCACGTATGCATTTCATGTATTATTTACAAAAGGCAATGGAATAGATTTATACAAAACTACTCCCATTTTCTTCTTTTTGCATACACATATTTAAGTAAAGACCACATGCTTGTGTATACTCACATGAAGCATGTCTGAAGCATCAGTTGAGTAAATACACTTTCTTTTGGCCTCTACTTAATCACTTTTAGCTAGGTAGTCCATAACTATGGGATTAAGAGAAAAAACCCCCTCTGTTACTGAAGTCTCTAAATCAAATTCTTTCTTGGACTCTTTGGGGTGTGTTCCTGTCAGTTATGTATACCTCTGTATCACTGTGGCATAAAGCAAGGAGTAAAACTCTTGCTGGTGCTGGGAATTTTCCATTAGCAGCTGAAATATGTGGCTTTTTGATTACTAAGGTAGGCTTTTACTGATGTGTAATTAACAGAAAAAAAGAAAGATTTCCTGCACCTTAATAGTAGAATTTTTTGCTACTTTTTCCAGTTTAATTTCAAAACAAATAAGGACACTTATTTCAAAACATAACCTGTTCTTAACTTGTAGGCTTTAAAGCTGTTTCAGGAAGGCAGAAAAGAAATTTAATTTATTTAGGAAAGCAGAATATTCTTAGAGAAATATTCAAAAAAGCAGACAGACATACCATAGTATCTGATTTCACTTACATAGTAAGTGTTTTCAAGAAAAAAAGATCTTACTGTGTCAGGTTTCATAGTTTTAGCCAAGTCTGGAAAGATTTAGCTTTCAAAATATGACAGATTCATCACAGACCTAATTGACCTGTCAAGAGAAATACATTAGGTAAATTTTTGGATAAATGTAAAAGAATAAAGCTTCAATTTTTGCTTGAAACTTTAAACAAACAAAATATTTCTCAATGGCTGGATATTTTGATATTTGTTTCTCATTTTAAGAAACCTTGAATCATAAAAAGAAGCAGACAGATCGGATAGATAAACTGTTCCAGGGGAACTAAATACCAAGTGCTATTTATTAGATATGGAGCACCAAGCCTCATATGGCTGGATGCAGAGAGTTCCAGTTGTAACCAAACTCATTTCTGATCTGCTCTCTTGCTGATAAACTGTAATTGGGGGTTGATTGAATATGAGGAGACTGTCATTTTTTTCTACCCAGTCTGACCTAACAGCCCTGGTCATTTCCTGCCAGAGACTGGAATAGGCTTTCTCAATCACCAGCAAAATGCATTTAGCTTGCTGAGAAAAAGCTCTTGAGCAGTATCTTGAAACACTTCTCATTTATTAAGCAAAATGAAATGCAGCACACAAGGGAAGCATTTGAAAGGTGGACCAGCATTTTAAACAGGGATCCAGCACCAGATCATGAGCTAATCAGAGCCATTTATTTGATTATTTTTCCAATCTCTTGTGCAAATGCTATCCCAAAGTCCTCTGACACCACTGGTGGCAGGATCCATCACAACCATGTCTCCCACTGTCTAGTCACACCAAGCAGCTCTGTAGAGGCTTCTTTTGTCATGCAAATACCAATGCAGTAGAAAAAGCAGGTTTTTCTTTGGGTTCACTCCTGGCCGTTGCTCCCATCCTGATTTAAGGTTGATGGGGAATTTCAGCTTGGACTTACCTCTGGAGTTCTGCTGGAGTTTCAGGGATGTCTTTGCAGAGCATTACAAATTGCTAGAAGGGTGGCCCTGGACAGGTTAGGCAAGTGCCTAAGCTTCCTTTTGTGTTTCATGGCTATGTTTTCACCTTTCTGCCATTAAATGGGATTAATATGTGTGTCCTTCAGAAGAGAAACCTGACTAAACATGTTTTACAATGTTTTAAACCCTCTTGGAAAGTACACGGAGTCCTCCTATGATATCCAGATCTGGAATTTGAGGTAATCAGCTCTTTCTTCAACACAAAAGCAAGAGGTTGAAGACAGGAGAGGCAGGTGGCATTAGCATCTCAGGACACACAGCAGTGTGCACTGGCACTGCCTCGAGAGGTAATTTTGGGAATCATTGTCTGCAGATTCAGAGAATGCAGCTGACCTCAAGTTCTCCCATATTTTTTTCAATTCTTAAGGCCTAATACAGTGTTCTGGTTGCAGGAGTAGGGTGCCAGTTTAGGACTATGTGGGTGTAACCACCATGTGTATTAAATGCCCCTCTACTTCATTTCTAATGAACTGCTGATGATGGGTCATTCGCAGGAGCTCCCTGTGCACACCAGACACCTCAGGCTACAGGATAACACAATCCTGCAAGGCAGGGTACTGTTTCTTTTTCTTCACACCTCAGCTGTGGTAACTCCCTCCTCTGGGGAAGCACCAGCACAGGAACAGCCATTCTGAGGGCTCATCTCTGCTCTTGGGTCACAATGGACTCAATGACACTAGCAAAAGAGGCAGATGCAAGGACATTGACCATCAAGGACTTCCAAATATCCCATGACTCACAGTATTCCATCATTCCATTGTGAAACTTCCTGCCCTGGGGGAGGTACTGAGCATTCCCACCTGAACGGAGCTATAAATCTGTAGATCTGGGAACTTGGGACAACACCACTTGACAGATCTGGTGAAGGATCAGAACTTCCCCAGGACTGTTGCTTTTGACAAGACTGTGACAATCACTTCAACAGGACTGTAACTACCATTTGATAAGACTATGACTATCAAAGACTATGATTAGCATGATGCCAGGTTTGTTTAAGCCAGTTTTCTGTGCATCATTGCATTTATTGTAGTCCTTCTATTAAATTGTAACTCTGACATGAAACCTCTTTTAAGGTAATTGAGCGGGGTTCATTTTTCCCAGCCAGTTTACATTCAAACCAGCACATACAGCAGTTTAATTTTTTGCTGTCCTTTTAAAAATGTTACTTAATGAAAAGTATTCTTCTTTTTGATTGACCTGGCCTGCAGAAAGTCTTGGATATCAGTCTTGTGAAATGACCCCCTCTGCAGAGGGTCCATGTTGAAATAAAGTTTTGATTGTAACAAAGTTGTTCCAATCAAACATTGTTGATGTCATTATTCCACTGAGGATCAGTAAAGGATCTGTGTTTCTATGTAGATGAGGTTGGATGACACAAAGTCTCCTACTTCCTCTTCAGTCCTCTTTATTTGCTTTTTAAAGCCCATTCTAATCATTGGTAAACCCATGAACTACTTTTTACTTCACATAGCTTTGCATTAAACCTTTATGAGCCTTTAACTGCTTCACTTATGACTTTTTTGTGGTTGAGGCTTCTTGTCATGTAAAACATCCTGCTATTCCATCAGAAATACTCATCAAAATCCATCTGTTTCGTAAAGAAACCCATTATCATTAAACATCATACTTGCTTGTTCTGCCCCATTATTAGAGAGACTGTGCTATACAAGCTTTATCCTTAAATCGAAGGGAAAGGCTTATTGTATTTGACTTCCATTTTCCATCTACAGCAAAGCCTCATGTGTACTTATTATGCCCATAAATAATATGTAATACAGCTTTCTTTAGCAGTGCCTTATAGTGACTTATTGGGAAAGTAATTACTCAAACCTAGTGAGAAGAGGTTGAGCTGTGGCAATTTATTCACATTTTTATGCATAGCAGATAATACTTGAGTTTCCATTAGCTGCAGGAGCACAAAGAATTTCAGAAAGTCAGTGTTGTGTGTGTTGTTCACTTAGACTTGAAGCTGAGTCATAAAAACATGCATTTTGAGGGGGAGGTGTCTGATTAGAGCTTGAGAGATGATCTATATGTTTAATCATCTTGTTTAATTCTAATAAATATCATGTTGTAGAGTACAATAATGTGTAAATTTTATTCAAAGATGGAAGAAAACTGGAAGAGGAGAACCTAGATTCCCTAATTATTTAGAGGTGTGGGCTTTAGGATTACAAATTCATTTAGAAACATCAAGAGAAAACAGGATAAATATTTACTGACACTGAGTAACATAGGGCTTGTTTAAAGCTTAAGATCTGTAGGATGCATGGAGGGAAAGAGTGGGAGAGTAAAAAAAGAGCACTGGGTGCTTTTTCTCATAATTTGTTTTAGAAATCAGACAGCTCAAATTATTCAGTTGAGATATTTGATAGGAAGAATATTTAGAGTTCAACAACATTCTCTTGCAATGAAGATTTTAAAACTTAGTTTTCTTAAAATTGCAAGCTTGTTTTTTCATACTTTTTAAGATGTGCATGTTACACACATATTGTGGCTCAAACATGACCATTAAGTCAAGAATAGAAATATATATCTCTCATTCAAAGTTTTTTGTGCATGCATATGGCTGTTTGGCCTTCCAAGTCTGCCTGACTGTCCCTGTGCTACTCTTCCAATAATTAACACCTGATAATGCTATCTTCTGTATGCGAATTAATTTGATAGGGAAACATGCAGGGGCAGGAAAATCAGAAGTAATTAAAATGCTCATTTTTACTATCAGTAGCTCCATGGGAGATCAAGCTGCAGGCTGACCTCATCACCTCAGAGGTTTTCTGTTGCTAACTTCAACAGAAAATATGTATACTTACCCACTTTATATTAAAACACACCAAGCTTTATCACACACCCAGACAAAATTCAGTACACAAAAGAAAAAAAAAAGTAATAGTCCTCATCAATATTTTGTTTGAACAAAATATGAACTCAAAAAGGGGGATAGGAAAGGTGCAGCTGTCATATAACTTCAATATAAAATGAAAGAAAACTCTGAAAACAGCAATAAAGAAAAAGGCTATGTGTACTTAGTGTCTTCAGAAGGTGGTGGTGCTGAGAATTATGTGCATAAAACTAAGACAACCTCCCAAAGCAGCACAGCTATCGAAGAGAAAACACAACACCAATTAAATGAAATTGTCTGTGCAGGCAACAAAGCAAGATTAAAAGCACAGCTCCTGTCTGGACAGGAAAGTGAATAAATATATATCTCAGAAGATAGGTGTTTGGATAAAACCTAGTCTCTCCTGAAGACACTCTTCAGATCCACTCAGGTCAAACCTTAAACCTTTTTCTGAGCAGCTCCTTCCTTGTCCTGGTGCCCTTTCATTCCAAGACCATCCTTTAACCCCCTGAATATATGTTCTAATCCAAAAAGTTGGTCTTATTCATTGTTCTTAGAATGAATTGTGAGCACTGTGATTTCATACAAAGGGTGTGAGGTACCTTGCTGTTTGAGACTTTTATCTGGTTTGGCATTAAGGAATTAATTCCTGTTCTAATCCATTGGCTTCTTGATGGCTGACTGCCCTTTGCTGTGGTGGAACAATAGATCAAGACAGTCACACACCTACAGCTGAATTTTTTTCATCCAAAGAGTGTCAGCTCATGAAAAAAAAAGGTATTACTGTTATTTAATGCCTCATACCCCTTCATATAAAACATACTGTGAAGCTGCCAGAATTGTGCTCTAAAACAGATTAACAACAGCACTTTTCTTCTTATGGAAACCTAACTCTAAAATGAAGCTTTTTGGTATGTGGAAAATGCCAGAAAACCAGCCCATTTTTTAGGTAATGATTTTCTATTTGGTAAAACTTTAGTGTATAATTTGTTCTATTATTTAATTATTTTTTTAGCTTCCAGCATCTAAATAAAGGAGGCTTTTAGGTACCTATTACCATAGAGAAACTCACCATTAAAACTTAGATCAACCTAAATAACAGTTATGTTACTGCTTAGCTAAAACGAGTATTTGGCTTGCTTATTTCCTGCTGTTGAATCTTGCTATCAAAGGAGCTCTGGCCCATCATTCATGGGTGATGCTCATGTTTCTGCAAAACCAGGAATGCAGTGCAACAAACTACAGGATGTTCCCGAAATATATGTTGGATTTTCCTTGCTATAGCCAGCATAAGGTGGATCCTCAAGGCTGGTACTCTCATATATATGTGATGCTTTCCCAGACTGCTGGATGATTCTTCTCTATACTACTCACAAGAGGAAGGGAATGACATGAAACATTGCAACATCAAAACTGACATATATATATTAGTAAAAACGTATAATATTGATCTATCTTCACATGTTGAATAAGTTGCATTTTTTTTTTTTTTTTTTTGCATGCACAGCATATCCTACTGTACATAAGAACTTTTTTTTGGATGGGAGAGTATGATGGAAAACTCTCTGCACATTAACTGTCATTTCAGAATGATTCTAGAAAGCAATCCCTTAAATCTCCAATGATATCTTTCTGACAGGCTTATAATCTCTGCAAATTGATGGTAAGAGCAGTGAACAAACCTGTCAGTAATTCTGGCTCTCACAGCTCTAGTTTGAAGCAGCATGTAACATGCTGAAGGTAACTAGGAAGCTGCAAATAGCTTGTTAAGCACCATCCATAAAACAGACTGTAGTGATGCACAAGTGTCTGGCAGAGTTTAACACTGCCCATGACTGAGAAGATTAGAGCATTTTACTGCTAGGGTTGCCTAGCTATTTTACCAAAATTTAAAGTCACCACAAAAGGAATGGAGGACTTCTGTAAAAAAAAAATGTAGTTCATGCTGCTGACCTTTGAGCCCTGGCAAATTCTCCTGGTCCTAGAATTTGAAGGGTCAGTGACAGTGTGTTGCCATGGGTAGGGGCTGTATTGCTTATGAGAGTTTCTCTGCACCCAAAGCTCTGCTCTGTGCTGTACTCCTTGTCTCCCCAGTGGAAGCACCACTAGACACTAGACACCACTAGCACCACATTAGACCCTCTCCTGCTCTGGCCATGGCCATGGTCCCTAGTAAGACGACACTGAAAAAAGGAAAAGGGAGATGTCTTGGGAGATCCTAGATGGAGGCTACTTCACTGTACATCATTAAAGGTCTGAGAGTAGCAGACGTCCTGACATGAGACCAGGTAATTGAGACAAAATTAAGTATAAAAGATCTGACATGCTCACAGTAATCTGCCCAGTTGTCATAAGAAATCTATCCATTTAATACCTTTGTGAAAGGCTCAAAATATAGAGAAATCTTGATCCATTTTTAGCCCAATATCAGGGTTCACAAGGCGTTTGCCTATAAAAAAATGCACAAGGGCAAAACCTAATGTCTTTTTGCAGTTCCATACAAGCATAAAGAAAGGGCAGGCTCGATTTAATTATGTGCTAATAACCCTGAGGGGAGCCTTGTCTGAGCCTCCACCATGGAACTTGCTCCATGTGCCTGAGTGTGGCAGTCTCATTTGGCCTTGGGCCTGGGAGTGCACTCTGTGCCTGAGCTGAGTTAGGGATGCCCATTTTTCCAGCTCTGTCTCCTGCATGGGCCTTAGATGTACTTCTAAGCAATGTGTTTCCTGAATGGACCCCAGCCATATATTGTAGCTTGTCTCCAGTCCTGCTTTTAGCCATGCTGGCAGGTTGGACTTTGGACCCATGTTGCAGACTTGCCTCCAATCTTATCTCTGGCATCATCTCTTTTGCTCCTGGCTGAGCTCCCTGCCATGTCTGGGGCAGTTGATGGGCCCTGTCACTAGCACCTGGCTCCTCATGACGTGCACAGCCTCTGTGGGACTGTACCTCATGGACAACGGTGTGTGTTGTGCTGGGGTTGCCCTGGGCTCTTGCTTGGCTGCAGCAGCCCTTGCTGTTCCTTGCTCTGCGCCTTCAAAGCTCTGCCTACACTTTAAGTGCTGCATATGTCAGGATTTGCATGCACATCTAGTCTGATAGCATGGGCAAATTACATTTTGGCTACCTGTCTTGGGTTGAAATATGTAACCAAAAATGTGTATTCTATTTGCCATCTGTTGGAACTGGCTGGGGAGATGTTTTCTTTATCTCTTGTATAACCCATTCCTCATAACTCTGGGCAGGGGGTGGGTTGTGGTGCCTGCTGTTAATGGGTCAGCTGTTAAAGCCAGGTGGGGCAGTGTTCTTCATCTCTTCCAGGACTCATCCACAATTCAGGAGGATATCTGCTGTTAATGGGCCATTAAGGCTCACCAATGACTGATACAATTACATCATCCCATTGTGAGATGCTCCACCCAGTGGGAGGAGCCAAGGAGTCCTACTTGGATAAAAACTGAGACTCAAAAATACCAGGCAGCCTGTTTTCTACTGGATTCCAGAGGAAGACAGGACCCATTTCACCACCACTGGACCCTTTCTACAGGATCATCTCTATTCCAACAGAACCACATCTGTTACTCTAGGAGGATTTATTTGGACNATCTTTGACTGAAAGCAATTGTAAAATTATAATAATTTGGAGCGAGGGGGTTTACATTCTCCTTTCCTAGAGAAGCTCCAGCTTTCCCTGGCAGATGCCTGTCTTTCCAAACCAGTATTTGAAATTAGCAGACACTATAACAATCAGTTGAGCTCTTTCAACTAAAAAAGCTTCTCATAACCACAGTGAGTTTGTCTGCTGCTTAAGTCACAGACTCCAGACTGTGTCANGTGTTGTGCTGGGGTTGCCCTGGGCTCTTGCTTGGCTGCAGCAGCCCTTGCTGTTCCTTGCTCTGCGCCTTCAAAGCTCTGCCTACACTTTAAGTGCTGCATATGTCAGGATTTGCATGCACATCTAGTCTGATAGCATGGGCAAATTACATTTTGGCTACCTGTCTTGGGTTGAAATATGTAACCAAAAATGTGTATTCTATTTGCCATCTGTTGGAACTGGCTGGGGAGATGTTTTCTTTATCTCTTGTATAACCCATTCCTCATAACTCTGGGCAGGGGGTGGGTTGTGGTGCCTGCTGTTAATGGGTCAGCTGTTAAAGCCAGGTGGGGCAGTGTTCTTCATCTCTTCCAGGACTCATCCACAATTCAGGAGGATATCTGCTGTTAATGGGCCATTAAGGCTCACCAATGACTGATACAATTACATCATCCCATTGTGAGATGCTCCACCCAGTGGGAGGAGCCAAGGAGTCCTACTTGGATAAAAACTGAGACTCAAAAATACCAGGCAGCCTGTTTTCTACTGGATTCCAGAGGAAGACAGGACCCNGATTTATTAATGCAAATTAAGGGATCACACTGCAGTGGGTAATAGACAACATGGGAATAGTCTCCTTAAATTTTGAAAACAAAAACTGAGGAACAAAAGGCTGTAGGTGGAAACTATAATAAGACCTATAGTAATAAAATTGTTTTATTTAACTTTGTAAATTTTTTATCTAATTTCAGTCCAAAGTGACTTTCTCTGCTTCTTCTTGGCACCCTCACATGACAGTGTTTGAATGTTTGGTACTTCAATAACTGAGGAAGACCTTCAAGAAATACATTGAATATCTGGAACTTTCTCTGTTTATGCATTTTGTAACAGAAAATTAAGTTTTTAACATATATTTTCCTTCTGTGAGCCTCTAGTCTGGAATATTTCAGTGCCATCAACACTTTCAACTTTCTATTTTAAAATGTTTCTGTTGTCAGAATGTTGAAACAAAGCTCAGTTTTGAGAAAATTTTGGCTTAAATCAGAATAGTTTCCTGCAGATGATCCCTCTTTGGGCTTAGTTTGCAACCCCCACTCCCACTGCAGTCTCCATATTGGTGCAGCAGGCTTCTGGGCTGCCAAATTTACACAGCCTCTTCTCAGTGGTTCTTGTCTTCCTCTGTACCCCAGATCCCCACTGTGATGAGGATATCTGCTGAAGCTCCATGGACCATCTCCTGGACTGGTTTTGGAGGACAGCTCCACCTTGACTGGGCACAGCTAAATGGTTTAGCTGCCATCCCCTGCCCAGGGTGATCCTTCATTGGTGCATGAGATCAACTCTCTGTTTCCATACATCCTTATAAACCTTTAATCCTGGCAACAATTAATGGGCAAAAAATTTAATAACTAAACGAAATCTACTTGCTCTGAGTTTGCCTATAATTCACTAACTTCCAGAGACTGAATCCAGCATGTGTAGTTGTCTCCAATATCCCCAGCTGTAACACCAGTGAAGAACACTTTTGCTTAGGCATGTAGTGACAGATTGCTATTTTAAGCAATTAGAATTGGAAAATTTGGAGGAAGTGTTAACTCTCTTAATCTTTTTATCCTGGCTTGACTCATTACTGACAGTTGCATTGCAGCCATGAGGAATGAACTGGGAAAATCCAATTTATGAACCCTCAGAGCTTGATTTCAAAGGACTCATGAAACAAGAATAATCACTACTGATGAGACATTATAACTTATACATGCTCCTTCACTGTCTTTCACCAACCATTTTTCTCACCAGACAGACTCCAGTATATAAGATAACTCAGAACAGTGCTGAAGCAAGCCAACAGCAGGAGGCAAGTATTCTGCAGTAATACGTTTCTTTTATGGGGAGAAAATTCCCTTGCCATGGTACATTATTGTTTTTATCCACTCCCCTTTCTTCCTTCCCACTTCCCCCTCTTCTTCCCCACTTCCTTTTTGATATTTGGAGGATTTGCAAAGATTATTTTATAAAACTTCCCTTTTTGAAGGGGGAACTGAGGCACCAAGTCAAAATAAAGATGATACCAAATTGCCCTGTTAGCTCTTGGAAAGGTACTGCCTGTGTCTAGGCCCCTGATTGCAAACCAGTTATTTAGGAAGCCAGTCTTACACGAACACAAGGCCTTCAGTCCTGTAAAACTCTGAGACTAACATTGGTGTCTGCTGAATAATACAGCTGAAAAACTGTGACATGATATGGAAAAAGAAGATGATCACTTGAAATATGTTTCTCCTGCAGTTTGTGGTTTGGTACTGAAGAGCTATTCCACTGCTGAAAATGATGTTTTGAGAGGCAAAATTAATAATTAATTTCCTTAGACCTGAGGTTTTCTTATTTTCCTGAGAGATGCAGCAATCCTTCAGCAGAGGGATTTGTTTAGTTAGCAGTGACTGGCCTGATCTGGTGTTTGTGGTGATGAATGCTTGAGCAGTGATTTACCTTGGTGACTTTCAGAGATCCTTCCTCAATGTTTCAATGATATTCTGCCATCCTACACTTTTCAAAGGAATTTAAAGCATCCCTTCAATGGATGCCAATCCTTCACTATCCCACGTCTGTCTCCCTCTCAAATTTCATGTTATATGTCTTCATAGAATCATAGAATCGTTTTTATTGGAAGGGACCTTGAAAAATATATAGTCAAATCACCCTGCAATGAACAAGGACACCTTCAAAATCACAGAATCCCAGAATGGATAAAGTTGGACAATGATTTGTCTGGCCCACCCTCCCTGCTCAAGTAGTGTCATGATAGAGCCCACAGCACAGCATTGCATCAAGATGGTGCTTGAATATCTCCAGGGATGTAGACTCTAAAACCTCTGTGTTCCAGTGCTTGCTTCCCTGCACAGTAAAGAAGTTCTTTCTCATTTTCAGGTGGAACCTTCTGTGCTCCAGTTTCTGCCCATTGCCTCTTGTCCTATTGCTTGGCACCACTGAGAGGGGCCTGGCTCCATCCCCTTGACACCCTTCCTTCAGACACTTATAGGCACAGATTGGGTCTCCTCTCAGCTGTCTCTTCCAGAGGCTGAACAGGCCCAGCCCTCTGTCTCTCCTCATAAAAGAAATGCTCCAGACCTCTCATCATCTTTGCTGGACACACTCCATGACCTCCACATCTCTCTCCTTCTGAGCTCAGAACTAAGAGCCATGTCCAGTTGTTTCTTTAACACCTTCAGGGGTGGTGACTCCATTGTCCCTGGGCAGTCCCTTTCAATGCTTAACAACTCCTTCCCTGAAGAAATTCTTTCTCATGTCCAACATGGACCTCACCTGGAGTGGCTTGAGGCTATGTCCTCTTGTCCTGTCACCAGTTGCCTGGGAGAAGAGATTGACTCTCACCTGTCTACAGCCACCTTTCAGGCAGGTGCAAAGAGTGATAAGGTCACCCCTGAGCCTCCTTTTCTTCAGGATAAACACCCCCAGCTCCCTCAGCTGATTCTCATTGGACATTTACTCCAGACCCTTCCTTAGATCTCTTGCCCTTCTCTGGACTCACTCCAGCCCCTCAGTGTCTTTCTTGCTGTGAGGGCCCAGAGCTGGACACGACACAGCACTCGAGGTGTGGCCTCACCAGTGCCCAGCACAGGGGGACAATCCCTGCCCTGCTCCTGCTGGCCACACCATTGCTGATCCAGGCCAGGATGCCACTGGCCTTTTTGGCCTCCTGAGCACTCTCTGGGCTCATGTTCAGCAACTACCACCAGGTTCCTTTCTACTGGGCACTTTTCAGCCACTCTGCCCCAACCTGTGGCTCTCCCTGGGGTTGTTGTGGCCCCAGGGCAGGACCTGGCTCTTGGCCTTGTTGAACCTCACACCATTTGCCTCAGCCCATGATCCAGCCTGTCCAGATCCCTCTGCAGAGCCTTTCTGCCCTCCAGCATGTCAATAACCCACCCAACTTGGAGTGGTCTGCAAACTTCCTGAGGGTACACTCAGTCCTCTCATCCATATCATCAATCAAGATGGTAAACAGGACTGGCCCCCATACTGAGCCCTGAAGAATACCACCAATGGCCACAATNGGGTGATTCAGCAAGTTCTCAGTTCCTCTCCCTCTTTTTTGTATAGAACTGTTCTACTGAAGACCCATTTTGCCCTGGGTCACTCCCCCGCTTTCTGGGATTGGTATTAGATTGCCCTCTGCCCCTTTACCTGCCCCCTTTACTTAAACCTAAACCCAGAGGAAANTCCGGTCCAGCCTGACTTTGAATGTTTCCAGGCATGAGGTATCTATCAGCTCTCTGAGAAACATCTTTCAAGGTTTCACCACCCTCATCACAAAAAAAAAATTTTCTTTTTTTCTAGTCTGAATCTGCCCTCTTTTAGTTTAAAAATATTACCCCTTGTCCTATCACAGCAAGTCCTCCTAAAATGTTTGTCTTCCCTCATCTGTCTT
>VXBB01008858.1:141581-174647 GCA_013399915.1 Illadopsis cleaveri | reverse complement strand
TTTTTTTTTTTTCTGAGTTCTTTATTTAATAAGATTTCTTTAGCAAGAGAAAGACACTGTTGCCAGTTAGTAATGCAGATAATGCAACTTTGAATAATAATGATTTACACTTGGTCAAATTTATATTCCTTTTGAAAGATTTGGCAAAGTTATCCATAATGCCCAAAGACAGACATGATGAGAGAAAAATTTACTCATACAGTAAGAATACAATGAAGCCTCCAAAATCCTTTTGCAGTGAGGTTGTCTCTATGAAACAGATGAGGAAAGAATTTTGTGACCCATCCTTGGAAAAATCCAGGAACCCAAACTCCCTTAAAACATCTGATATCAAATAACATTTCTGGTTTGTTTTTGGTTTTTTTTCCTATGAGTCTGATCAATATTTAATCACTTTGCTTAGTATAGGTAAGGTCAGCAGATACACCCCTAAAACGTTACAATTTAGGAGGATATGGTTTTACACGTCGTAATAACCCAGGCTGCATCTGTGCCAAGACAAGAGAAAGCACCAGGAAAACATCAAGCCAGGCTGTTTTCTTACTATCTTTAGCGTCCTCATCCCTGCCACAGCAATTCCTCATCCTGTTTATCAGCTTGAAAAAGCAGCAGCACCTGTATGGTCTCCCTCACCTGTGCCATGCCAGAATCCCAGATACCATTAAGGTCAATACACAGCATGTGTAGCTGAAAAAAACTGTTCCCTGAATTATTTAATTCGAGGAGTGGTAGGAGGAGAATTTGGGATGTGGGTAAACACAATTTCTATGCACTCATACATGAGATTTCTACGAAAGACTGGGGGGAGATGTAAACAGACCAGAATGCTGGGCCTGAATCTGAAAAAAAAAAAGGAAAATAAATGTTTATACATGTTACAAATGGATGTGGGAGTCTAGATAAGTCCCTGCCTCTTTTTGCCCAGGCCTCTGGCAGCAGGCAGTAGCTTTATTGAGGTGGCCAGCACCCCAAAACCCACTCTCATTTGCAAGTTCTTTGACAATGGTTGATTCAGTCTATAGTAGAATGAACTATTTATCCAATAGACAGAAAACTAACAGACATAAGACTTAAAACAAACTACACAGGAATAAAGACAAAAAGAGAAGCTACTAGTAGATATATACAGCATGAGGTTGAAAATACCTGTTAATGCTACAGCTAGTGAAGAAATAATATAATATAGGATTCAATGTCTCTTACCATCTAGTTCTTGGTGGGGCACACACACACCGAGATATTTTCCCTCAATCTCCAGGGAAGTAACCACTAAACCTGCTTCCAGGCTCCAGGGAGAGGTCTCCCACACTTTCAGGGTGTGTGTGTGTAGAAGGCTTCTGCCTCTGTGATAACTGCTGTGTCTTTTATACTTTGTAAAACAGCATCTCTTAATCAAGAGTATTTCTGTTATCTTTTCCCGCATCAGGTCTCCAGAATAAGATGTTGATTCTTAGCTGAGGCCTGAGCCCTTTTGGTGCCAGGGATAACCCCTCACTGGGCCTTTCAGTCCGGGTTATCTCTTCATGCACCAACTGTCTGTGGTAGAGAGGAGGGGGAGTAGGCATCCTGCCACAATACATCTATATTTCTCCTTAAAATTAACAGCTCAAAGTAAAACTCCAGGGAAACATACATATGTAGATAGATAGATGGATAGATAGATAGATAGATAGATAGATAGATAGCTATAGATATAGATATAGATGATATAGAAAGAGATATATCTGCACAGATAAAAATATAGAGATTTGTAACAAATCCACAGTTATTTATTATACAGTGTCCTAGCTGAGGAAGTGTGTCTAGCAGGCTTGAACTCCACAGTTCATTCCACAGAGCTAATTTATAAGTTGTTTACACATGTCCGATAGTGTTTACAGGTAAAAAAGAGACAGATCTTAAAGTTTTTAAGGCAGAACATGTTTTGTTTTCTGTTCCTGCATAGTTCGATAGATGTATACTGAGCTGATATAATTTTCATTTTGTGAATAATGAAATAATAACTATAAGTGCCTGGCAGAAGTTTATTTTTTAAATAAATTGGATTAATTATATACCAATGGCATGAGCTATTGGTATAAATAATACTTATTATTCTTGGAGTATATTGAATAATGAGAGGGAGAACAATCACTTTTCCTAAAGCAATATCTCCAAGTCAGGACTGAAAAAAAGAGCTATAACTTAAGACAAGTGAATGACAAGGAGTTGTAAATCTCCTTTTGTAATAATACAAGACAGTCTCTCAAGCCTAATCAATCACAATGTAACACATGACAACACAAGTAGCTATTATGACAAAAGAACATCTACACGATAATTGACATTTCCAAGCCTATTAGATTGTTATTAAGAAAATTGTGATGTATATCTTGGAATCATAAACCCTCTCTTTTTCCAAAGTGTTATTCAAAGATGCATTTATTTAGACAGACATTATTAAACTGTCAGTCCCTATGCCAAAAATTAGCAAGCTAACAGGAAAACTCTATGAAAAAACTTCTCACAGACTTGGTTAATGTCACGCTGTCACTGAGCTAATAAACCATGCTACTTAAAATACCTACCCCTGCATTCAGGTATCATCTATGGGTTTGAGAGTTTATCTAATGTTCATTGTGGTAGTCAGTAGAACTGGTGAAATTCAGTGACGTATTCTTACAATAAAAAGACCATGTAGATATTAATCATATACATGTTCTTTGATCTGCACAAACCCAAGGCAAGTGTAAAACTAGTTCTAAAGCCACATATCTATATTATTAGCAAGTAACTCTTTGCTGAAAGTATACCTATTAGCTGGAGCTCAAGAATTGCTAGACATATATCTCATGTCCACCTGAAAACATACCCAAAACTCATAAACTTTACTATAAACTTGTGCAAAAGATGCATGTCCAAACATTCGTGTGTTTCGTATTGATACTGTTCATTGAAAAGACTTCTAATAATGTCTGTCAAATTACAATTTTTTTGCCACCATAATCTTTTATCAAAGCTAAGAAAGTTATTATCACCTTTTCTTTAGCGATGGTAAGTCACAAGGTGCTTCACAGATCATAAGAAAATTTGAAAATTCTCTCAATTTAAAAAACACTCAAGAAACACTGGTTTATACCAAGAAATTTTTAAAGCCTTTTTTTCCCTTTAATACAAATTTATAATAGCTATGGTTTTTAATATATTTTATAGACAAAAAGCTATTACTTCAGTCAATGGTAGATGATCATCTTGCAGGTCAACACGTTTGCATGTGTATTGAAGTGAGGGCTTTGACTTTCATGACTTCTCAGAAATGAGGACTGTTGGGAAAAAACTGAATGCAACTGGGAAGAGAAAAAACAAAATAAAACAAAACAAAACTAGAAACAAAAAAAAAAAATCTAAACCAATCAACCAAACAAAAAAAGCCCAAACAAACAAATAAAAAAAACCCCAAGCTGTTCAGATCAATCTCAACAAGCTGGAAAAATTAGGTGAACCTTAGTGGAGGCAAAAGTGATGTTCTGCACCCGAGGTTGAATAATTCCATGTGGCAATACAGGCTGGGCTCTGCCTTCCTTAGCAGAAGTGTTTTGACCACATGATACCCGAAACTCTTTTCCAGTCTAATTAATTCTATAAACTTATACAACAATAACAGTTAGAAAAATGTACAATTTGACAGAGGGGATGAGGGGAAGAGCCACTGTATGTAATTGGCATTCTTTAAAAGAAATCATATGAAATCTTATTTCTTCTTTTCTCCCCATAGGATTAAAAATTGTCTGTAAACAAACTCCTTGTCACTGGATTTCATTTAACTCACTGCTTATAGCTCTTAACTTGTCTTCAGCAACTCTTCAGATTTAATTAATTGCCTTGTTCTTGTCATGAAATCAGAGTGTTCACAAAATAGTTTTTAATTATTCTAAATTATATCTTCCTTTATTCTGAAATTCCAGTAGGTGGAAAGTTACCATTCTTATAGCTCTCAATAAAAAATGTACAAGAGTAAAGTTTAAATCACTTATTTCTACTGTCCTAATTACCAGCTAACTGTTGGGATTTTATCCAAGCAGAAATCTATCTGGAGTCAAGCAAAAGTCTTATAATTTAGACAACTTGTAGGATTGGATTAAATATGCTCAGGGAATGCGTGTTCACTGATTATTAGAGAGGGATCATGAATAACTAGCTAATGAACATCAAATTTCTATGCACATAATCAAAACTATTTTGATGGCTTCTCCCATGTTTACTCTAAGTCATGTAGTTCTAATCTTGTGGGCCTAAAGCAGTACAAAACCGAGGTAAGAATATGCTCTTGCATTGTGTAGACTCCTTCAGTGGAGTATTTATATTGGAAGCTATGAACCAACTGGAAGATTAAGCATTGAGCATTTGCAAGATTTTTAGTTTTGTACCTCCGTGGGCCCTCTTACGATGTAGAGACAGCAGGCCTGACATGGAAGTGCCTGCACAGCCTTCCCTGGAATCCTGGAGTATCCCAGAGAGACATATGTGACGTTGGTGACAGCTGCCCCGTGCCACCAGGGCATCCCTCCCAGGTCACCACCTGGGTGGTACACGGCTGCTGCCACCCACAGTGTCTGGTGTCTGGAGATGTGGCAGCCAAGCAATGAAGGGTCATGAATTATGTGAAGGCATCTGCCTGTGGATGTGTGTGTTACCCTGTTGGGCTAGGATCTATTTGCACACAACTGAAGCTTTGCTCTTAAGTTTAAAAATTATAATTGCTATACAGTTTTTACTTAGAAAAGGGATAGTAGAAGTCAATATTCCTCATGGCCATTCAAACACCATTTTCTGTGCAAATCGACCTTTTGGTCTCAGAGCTTTGATTACTCTGTAAAATGGAGGTATCAAGGGCAAGGAGCTTATCAGATGGCTTAATGAGCCCAGATAGCACTGTGCAATTTGAGTCTCAAAAGCAGTATAAATGCATTAGTTTGGCACAACACCAGAGTGAAGACAGTGTCAGGCAGCTACTCATACTGAGGCCTTTTAACCAGTTCTAGGCTGACTATTGAGGGGCATTACTGATCAAACATGCTATGTATAAGATCAGTTTTCTAATCTGCACTGCAAAGACACTTGAATAATATTGAAAACACCCGAAATCCGCATGCCTATTTTTTTTCTAATTTTGAGGAGCATTTCTGTCTTCCAAATGGTCACATTTACATGAAATTACACATAATTGTTTCCCTCACTTGTTTTAGAATTTCCCATTGCTCATAAATATTGCTAGGCAAGACAAGTTTCTGCCAAATTCTAACACTGAACACTGGCTGCACTGAACAGCAAATTTCTCAGTGTAAAGCCACTATAAATAACTTCAGGTAGACAAGTTAGATAAAGGCATTATAGGAATTCAGCTCATATCCAGGGCAAATCTGAAGGACTTCAAAAAGTGTGGCTGGCCTGGTTTCTTGTTGTGATTATAGATTTATTGCTTTTTTCCCCAACTAAACTTAATTTTGTTTTTTTATGGAAATGAGTCCTCTTATTTGTACATGAGATTTTATTTCAGTGGTTCAGTAGCCACACCACTAACCAATATGAAATCCAGGTCCACGTGAGGAAGAAAATTATTCAAGTAGTAAGTCCATTCACACCTTTGGTGAATAATGGTTATATATCAAAAGACAAAGCACTGATATCCTGTGGTTACAGATATTGTGCAAAATACCCAAATGAAGTAAGAGAAAAAGAAAATATGAAAAAAAACAACCAACCTTGAAGTATTTGCATGTGCCTGACAAAGAACAGAATTTAATGGCTATTTCCCTTTTAGAAATGCAGATGTTTTCCCATAACAGTTTCTGAACTCATGGCAGCCCTGTATATTGACAGTATTTTTTGTTGTTACATTCAGATTTTTTACATCTATGAGCACAGGAAAAGAAAGGTATTTCATCCTACACAAGTGGAGAATATGCCTACTGCAACTGACCCAATTCGTTAAGGAAAACAGATGATTTTTTGTGCTGTATTCTCTATATTCTCTAGGGTTAGCAATGTTCAGAAGGGTGCAAATATGTGGGAGAGAAAGCTATTTATGGTAATACAAAAATAATTTCAAAGAGTAAAATAATAACAGTAATAATAGGCAATACAAAACATAATTTCAAAGAGTAAAATAACAGCAGTAATAATAATAAAAATAGTAATAATAATAATAGAAATTTAGTCTGGGTGTTAGTGAAAATGTCTTGGTGTAAAATATTCACCTATAGTTTCAGAAACCATTATTTTCTGGCGCATTTTAAAAATAGAGAAGGAATGACATTGGTGAATACAAGATAGCAAATATTCAGTAAGTACTACTTTGGGAAAAAAATTCTTTGTAGGAAGAGATCATTAGATCCTTTCCATCACTGAACTTTGCTTTTCTAAAAATGAAGATCTATCAGGATGTTTTCTGCAAATCCTGAAAGCAAGAGGCTACAAGAAATTAACATTTTTCAGATGTATTTTTGACACATGCTTTACAAGCTGATGTAAGAAACTGTGGGAGATGGACTGGAACGTGACAGTTCCAGTGTAGCTGTCAGGATCTAACCAAAAACCACAGAAGAAAACACTAATGGCTGTGAACCACATTCCTCAGAACAGCTTCAACCAGTCTGCACTAATAACAGAGCAGCTACCCTCGGTGATGACACTGTGCTTAATTTATAGAGCATCTACCACATGTAATAGGTTACTGCTATCACCTGCAATAGTGAAATCAAAACATCTAGGCTGACATAGACAGATTTGTATCTCCACCTCCCCACTTTATAAACAGCAGCCAAAAGAGCTATAAGCAGCTGTCAACATGAATCTTATTCATCTGTCCAACAGCTAGCACTTTTCATGCCACTGAATATCTAAATGGGCAGGTTCTGCTCCTATGAAGCATTTAAAGGAATTTAAAGAGGTTGTCATTCTGACACTTTAGATCAGAACATACCTGTTATTTATATTGTGTGCATTAGTGCTTGTGCCTCTGTGTGTATTTTAGCTGTATATAAACACAGGCAGACTTTTTACCTCACTCAGCTTTTCCTGAGTTTCTGTAAAGTGAATAGATTATTAACTTCTCCCTGGGAGACTTTGTGGGCCAGCTTCCCTCCACAGAGAAAAAAAAATATGACCAACCTACAAACAAAGAAAATTGAGATTTAAGGAATAAATGTCTATGGACCATAAACTAATGCCTTCTAACATCACCTGTCTCAACACTTAGCTTGAAAGAGATGGGACAGAGGTGTTGTAATCTTATTTTAGTTATTCACATTTTAAAGACATGGAGAGTGGGAAGACCAAGGTCTCCAACTATCAAGGTACCAATTCTGCTTCTGCTGAAATCAATGTGACTAGAAGTAAAAGGAAAGAAGAGCATGGGGACTCATCTGAAATGTGTAAAATTGTGCATTTACATTTTGAAGTTTATTTATTTATTTTCTATGGAATAATTAATACAATCAGGAGTCCCAACACACCCAATACCTGATATGTAGTTAAGAATATTGCATTAACAATAGACCGTGGATATTTCAGCAAATGGATTGCCACAATCTTTTCTGCTGTGTGAGGAAGTCAGTGGACAATTCCTTCCTTCTTCTTTCCCCCAGCTGTGCTGGCTGTGACCAATGATTCCATTGTCTTTCACGTGTTTTTCAATACCTCGCAGAATAACATTATCCATAAATTTACCAGGCACTAAAGTGAGACTTCAGGGACAGGCCTGTGGTTTCCAGAGTCTTCCTTCTTGTTCTTCTTGAAAATCAAGATAACATTGTCCAGTTTCCAGTCAGCTGGGACCTCTTGCTCTTCAGCAGCAAGACTACTGAAAAATCATCGAAAGAGGTTTTGTGGTGACATCATCCAGCGTTTTGAGGATCCTTGGATGAATACCATCAGACCCCATAGATCTTTAGGGATCCAGCTGTGGAAGACAGAGACAAAAAATGCATTAAATACCTCTGCCTTGTCCATGTCTCTGTTTTTGAGATGACCATCCTCATCCTATAATGGATTAAATGTTATTTTGCGCTGCTTATTGCCATTATTGCATTTGAAAAAAAACCTCTTTATTGTTTCCCACAGTTCTGGCAGCTTCACTTGAGTTTTGGCCAAATGAATTTTCTTCCTAAAGTGTCAAGCAGCATCTCTGTATTCTTTCCATGTCACCAGACTTTTCTTCCACCAATTGATTTGTGGGAGTCCAGGGCATTTCTCTGGTTGCCCTGGATGGTCATAGACCTCGGTAAAGGGGTCTGGAACCTGAGAAANCTGAAAACAAGACCTTGCAGACTCCGTTTCATTCTCGCGCCAGACTCAAAACCTTCAGAGGGCTGAGGGCAAAGAGCGCCACTCGAACAGCCCACCACGAACGACCACCTGAATCTCAGGTGAGGTGAGGAGAGGAGAAACCCCTAAAACCCCGAGATTGATTCACATGGAATGTGTTCTGTTACTGGAATTCTTGGATAGCTGTAGCAAAAATAAAATCACAATATTTGCCTGTCACCACAGCCAGAAAGCAATATCCTTACCCTCCAATACTTACTATATTATCAGTGCAGCTCTCTTTTTGTGTCTGTATGTGCATGACTAAATTACTTTATGTTTTTTCTTGCTCTGAAACATGAAATGTAGGATGCTATTTCATACGGTACAAGTACTTAATTGTCAGGCATGGAATTGGATTATCTTTTCAGTAAATTTAACTGAAATTTTCCTCTGTGGTGGTGCTAATGTTGTAAAGGGAATTTTAAGATAAGCTGCAGTCAGCCATGGTTTGTCTGGTTGTAGAAATACACTGATATGAACATGTCAGGGATCAAGAATTAAATGCTAGACTCTAAGCGGCTGCATGTCACAGGAACTCAGTGTAGATGTAGGATCTAAGAACAATCTTGTTCCCTTTGATAACACGAAGAAAGGATTGATGATTAGATGTCTCAAGCCTTCCCTTACAGTTGTTATTGTAGTGTAAAAATTAAGGTTATCTTCAAATAAGTATTTAAACATTTTTAAAGTGTTATTAGTCATCCTTCGAACACAATGCAGTTAATCATTTGTTTAAAGGTAGACACATGCCTTAAATGCCTTGAAAAAGTGGGAAACTAACTAAATTGATTCAAAGTTTATTAGTTAAATAAATTGAACAGAATAACTTAAAAAAGCATTGATGTCTGTTCGGCTCTATCCTTGTCCACCAAATAAGACTCAGGCAGAAAATTATGTGTTGTGGATAGGGGTAAGACAAAGATACCCACACTGTTAGTCATGAAAGAGAACTCACCACCCAATCCTACAATATTTCTTCCCCTTTTCTATATGAGTTTCCATATGGCAGACTGACTATTTGAATACAGAGAAGCTCCATAGACTTTCTACTGCTCTTGAGAGTAGATGAGAGATCAGTAAACTGCATGTCATGCATGAAATCCAGGAGCAGAGAAGAGGTCTTGGTGCCTTTCACTTGTTACTGTGTGCAAATTTTCATCATAGAGGAGAAACTGTAGGGGCACATGTAGGATACGGGTGTCAAAATAATATGACTAATGTTCAAGGCACAGGAGTTGACAGTTTTGAGGAGAGATGGCATAATCTGAAAGTGGGGGTGATGAAACAATCAGATGATGACATACAAAGAGGCAAGATGTCTTTGCAACTAGTTTTCAGCAGGGGTGCTGAACCAGCAACTTCTGGAAGGATGTTCAGATAGGATAAAAATGTGAGTGTGATATAAATTTAAAAAGAACATCAGAAACACCTAAAAAATTGTAAAATATTGTTCTTGCTATTCCAGATGACTACTGTGTTGGGTTTGCATGTCAGGGTTCCGGTAGTAGTGTCTACAGGTGTGGCTTCAGTGAGAAACTGCCAGAAGCTTCTGGAGCTCCAAAATGGACCCAACTGCTAGCCAAGGCGAAGGTCAACAGCAGCAGCGGTAGCAGCTCTGAGACTACAGATTTAAGAAGAGGAAAACACTGCTGTGTAATTGCATCTGAAGAGAGAAGTAAATATGTGAGATACAGCCCTGCAGACATCAAGGTTGGTGAAGAAGGAAGGGCAGAAGGTGCTAAAGACACCAGAGCAGAGATTCTCCTGCAGATCATGGGGAAGACTGTGGTGAGACACTGTCTTCCTGCAGCCCGTGGACACCAATGAGAGAGCAGGTATTTACATGCAGTCTGTGGAAGACTCCACGCTGGAGTAGGTGGTTGTCCAAGGAAGACAGTGACACTGTGGGAATCCCATGCTGGAGCAGGCTCCTGGCCGGCCTGTGGACCCATGAAGAGACCCCACATTGGAGCAGGTTTACTGGCAAGATTTGTGACCATGCTGGGGACTCACTCTGGAGCAGGTTATTCCTGAAGGGCTACACCCATGGAAGGGACCCACTTTGGGGCACTTTTTGAAGAACTGCAGACTATGTGAAGGAGAACGTGAACTTCAAATTATAGAAATTCATGGAGGACTGACTCCTGTGAGAGGAATCTGCTGGAATATGGGTTGAGTGTGAGGAGTCCTCCCTCTGAGGACAAAGGAGAAGAAACAACATGTGATGAGCTAAACACAATCCCCATATCCCATCCCCCCGAGGCAGTGGGAGAGAGGAGGCAAAGAAAATTTGGCTAAAATTTAACCAGGAAGTAGGGAGCAGTGGGAAGAAGGTATTTTCAAGATTTGGCTTTAGTTCTCATCCTCCTATTCTGGTTTGCCTGGCAATAAATCGAACTGATTTCCCTGCATTTTGCCCATGACAGCAACAGATGAGGGATCTCTCCCTGTCCTTATCTAAATCCACAAGCCCTTAGTTATATTTTTGTCTCCTTTGTCCAGCTGAGGAAGGGAGTGACACAGAGGCTTTGGTATGCACCAGGTATCTGACCAGGGTCAAACCACTACAACCATATATGCAAATATGTCATATTGTTACAGTTCCTTTAATTATTCCCTGATGAAAATTATTTAAAGTCTGAAGGGACCATGCAAGACTTTAAAATTTTCATAGAGCTATGAAATCCATTTTCTACTAACTTCACAGTTACCTTCTGCCAGATGGATTTTTCACTGTTACTGCACACATTGACAAGTGAGAACTTTGTCATTTCCTAAAAGTGCTGATGTGAACCCTCCTACTTAGTCTGAAACCTGTGTTTGAAGTTGCTTTTCTTGCATCACTTGAATCAATTTCTTGCCTAACACAGTAGTGAAAAAGACAACATATATGAAATATACACTACAACTGTTAGTGCTTAGCATTCCTATGACAACATTCTAAATTTCCATGTTACTCTAGACTCTACTACAGTGAAATAATGGACTGCCACTTCTTCTTAGAGGCAGAGACCTCTCAGTCCCAGAATACCCTTTAAATCACCTAACAAACTGGTATTCTGGGCATTCAATGGGCATGTGGGAGACCCCTGTTAAGATTGTTTACTCTGAGTCGTCTGAAGACAGCATAGGTTACTAAATATTATGACTAAATACTATGACTAAATACTATGACTGAGGCCTGTTGATGATAATAAAGGAACACAACAGGATAACAGAGCTAAGAATGCAGATAAGGAAAAGAACACAGACTTTTAGCTGGCAGAAACTGAGCTCTGCCTTGAAAAGGTGCCAAAGGGCAAAAGCACACCAAGAGAGATAAAGGTGAAGAGTTTACTCAGGAAAACTCCCTTTTCATTCACCTCTTGGACACCCCCAGAGACCACCACAATGAACTGAGCATGCCCAGAAGGGCATGGCGTTAATTACCATATGAGGCAAAGATGGGAGGGACCAGGAAATGAATATGTGTGAGGCAGATTGTGCAGTGTCATGCATATGTAAGCCCTCAGATTTCCCAGATAAAATGCTGAGGTATTATCTTGTGGAACAATAACAGTAGCATCAAAAAGTGGATTACCTCCAATAAGGATGATTAAGAGAAATTTTACAACTCTTGAGGACTAAAGAATAACTTGACAGAGCAGTGGCCTATACATCCATCAGTCTCCCCAGCAAGTACCTTTAAAACCACTTCATAGTAGAAAATGTACTTTGTACAGTAATATATTTAGTTAAAATATTTCTATCTCAATCCAGAATTTAAGTCAGTATAACACAGCTGTGTTTCAACTATGTTTTCAAGAACCTACTAACTGTTATGTTCAGTTATACTTCTGAGATGATTGCAGAAGTTGGAAAGATAAAATACACTGTTGTACATCTACTAGGAGTTTTACTCAGTCCATAGATCTCAGTACAGTAAATTTTGGTGAAAAACTGTGCATTGCTGTAATTCAGTCAGACTTATCTCTTATTCTGTCAATTTGTCAAGAAAATATCAGTAATATAATTTGACAGTAAATAATTCGGATGGCTTAGCAGGAGATAAATGAGCTTGGTGGCACAATACATACGGTGTTACTTGCCTTAATATTTGATGTACAACATTTCAGTGATAAAGTACACCACATCTAATAACTTTGCTGTAGTTCAGAGTGGAAAAGCAAAAAAAAATTCCTTTTTTCTGTCTCTCTCTTTTTTCTTTTTTTTCTAAATGTGTGTGTGTGTGTGGTGTGTGTGTCCATACATGTGTTAAAATTGTCTTTGTGTAAAGCAACAAGTAAATGGGAATAAAAGCACTCCATGGGGAAGAACAGAAATTCTGCTTTCCAGTCTTGACTATCTCTCCCACAGGCTGCAGCCAGTCACTTCTGGCTACCTGTTCCAAATAATCTGCTCCAGTTCCCCTACAAGCCTTTTTTCAGATTCATCTCCATATTTCCATGTTATTTCTTACTTCTCTGATCATCCCTTTTTATTTTTTCTTGCTTGTGGACTAACTCCCTCTTTTTCCATTTCTAATTTATAATTTTTTGCAGTAACTCTTGTCAGTCGATCATCATTTATGACCACTTAGTTTTTTTGAGTTTATTCCTTGGCACAAGAAAAACCATAAAGGAATTTAAAAAAACCCCAACTTTTATGTAAAATAATTGAGTAAACTGACTTCCCTAATAACTTTAGTATTGTTTTTATGATTTTTTGTTTTTTATTAAATTCTGGTGAATTTAATTGACACTCTGCTCTAAGGTTTATCATTTACAGTGGAGCTTTACTGTGTTAGATCAAAGGAATATCATTCAAGATTTTCTCAAAGCTGATAATTTTTATTTTTGGATATTTATTAATCAAAGCTAGTATCAAAAGTTACAAGCCATGTCATAACTTGTTTATGTGGTGCATAAATGTGTATGAACAATTATGTTTTTATTTGGCTGAGATCAAATTACTATATTTGTTTTTTTTCTCAATATAACTCTCAACTCTGTTTTTGGAATTCACTACTAAGGAAAACTAAAGAGTGGAATAGAGTAAGTGACTGGCACTGCATGCAGACTGAAAGATTCATTCATCCTATTCCTGATGCAATTTCACTGAAGCCAAAGTTCTATTAAACTCCACCTGACTGTTGTGATGACAAAAGTTCCAGCTCTGTTTTGACCTGATAGATTCAGCATGTAAAACCATGAAGTTTGTACCTCATGCCTTGCAACAGCTGGAGAACAGAAGCTCCTGTAGATGATTTCTATACTACTAGTTTAGCCTCTCTTTTCCTTTGCATTACTCCTTGTAGCTATGATCATATGCCTAAAATGTAATAAACATCATTTGTGAAACTATAAGCAGGTTTGGTGTGAAGAGATAAAACCGTTTACTCTATTTCACATAAACTTCTAGTGATTTACCTATGTTATAGTTTGCCTTTCATCTCCTCTGTCCTTACAGCCCCAAAGACGCAAATTTTTGATATTCCACACCACAAGCTGACTAGGCTTTCCATGGCAGAGATCTCAGCATAGACTCTGCTGAGAAGCGTCAGGGCTGAAACCGTCCTGTCGCTACTTAGTCTCTTGGGTATAAATCTGATTCCTTCCTGTGTGTCAGAAAAAAAAAAAAAAAAGTAAGACAAAATATTTGTGCTTCTATCCTTCCCCCTTCTTCATATTTTTCTGCATTATAAAGTCTCATACAGCTTTTCTGCAAACAACCCTTCCAGTCAGGAACGTCTGTGTTCCCACAGGTGTTTTATGACTTCTTTACTGTTGATTAGTAGCTGTAGTAGCCCTCCTGCCACAAGACATACTTGGGCTCTGTTTTTACCACTTTACCAAATGTAATTATTCCCTTTTCAACCTAACTCTAAGAAAAGGAATGACCTCTCTGATGGCTTTTTGCATTTGTTAGAAATCAATTCCATTTTAATACTCTATGCTTTTGTCATCCATTTCCTTTGAGACATTAGATGTTGGCTAGTATCTTTGGTGGATTTCCAACTTTCAAATCCATATGTTGAGATATAATAAGTACTGGCACTGAAATTGACAGGAGTTGGGGGCATTATGAGACTCCCACTAGGAACCTTTCAGCATTTTTAGGTTTCTAAAACAAAGTTTAGATCCCCCGCCTTTCAATGCTGACTTTAATCAGTACAGATTGGTGGAAATCAAGTACCTGTGCACCTTAATTCTAACAAATCTTCACCAGGGACTGGATATTTCACTCTATGAGGTGAATTTGAACACTCACACTACTACTGTCCCACAAGCCTGTTTTGAGAATTGACAAAATCATTGGAAAAAAGGTCATCAGAGTGGTACTGGTTTAAATAGATGCCTCATTGCCAGCATGTATTTCATAAAAGTGAAAAGAATATCGTTCTCAAAATTCAAAAGGAGAGTATAAATTAATTAAGGCAAAAATTTCAGCACAGGAAGACTAACAGACCTGATAATAAAGACCAGTGTGCATTTAACTGATATCCTGACAAATAGGTTTCTTTGTCAAAACACAAGTTCTAGCAGAGATCATCTTCTTAAGAATGCAGGCTGTGATTTACATTGCTAGCTTTTTTAACAAGATTTACCTAATCCTGAAATACACTGCTGACAAGTCAATCCAAAACACTTTATACCTCTTAGACCACTTGCATGGGACCAAAGTAGACAGAAGTAGAAATTTTATTTAAGTACTTCAAAAGCAAAGTGGATGAAATACTTCATATCTAGTTCGTACAAACAATTACTTCTCTGCTGGTCAGTATCAAGGGACAGAAATCTACAGTGGTATCTGTGCTTGATTTTGGGTGAGAAGTGATCAGTAACCACTCTGATGGGCAGCAACATCAAAATCTAAAAAAATGAAATGTTAAGGGTAGTCAAGACATTGCCCCATGCACCCAACAGCCTCCCCTTCTCTGAATGCATATTGAAATACTTCATCCAAGGCACAGAAACACAAAATGAATAAGAAGAAATCTAACTATATTCAGCATTCAGTGGAAGTCTCTAACTGCAGTAAAGTTGTTGAGTTCTCAATTTAATAAACACATTATCTTTGATTTATCTTGGACAATTTTTGCATTCATTATTCCATAAAAATTTCATATCTGCTCTCTCACTTCTGTGAATGCAGGAATGCTGTTTAAAAGCATAAATGGCAATGAGAAGAGAATCAGAACAAATTTCAGATACTCAAATGTTACAGAATTCCAGGGATTCCACTTATATTCAGTACAGGTGTTACACTGAAACTATTTCTAGTGAATATCATCTCAAAAATTCCCTAACCAGAATTTACTTACATTTTATACTCAAGAAGAAACATTTCTTTGTAAACCTGTAGGACATTCAAAGCAGCGACACGTTTCAAAAGGTCTTCTACTTCTGTGCATTGCATATAATAAAGCAGAAAAAAAAAAAGAGAAAAAAAAAAGGGGCATTTCAAACTTAGAATATTTTATAAAGCAAATCCCATTTGCACAAATGCTAACCAACTTTGGAAACTAAAGGAACCTTATCATACTGTCCCTTGCTAATAAACTTACCTTTTATATTTTCTGCTTGTGATGACAGTATACAATTACTAGGTTTTCTGCTAGCAATCCCTGCATGCCAAAGTTTTGTTATGTTTTTGTTTGTTTGTTTGTTTTATTTCCTTGAAGGACAATCTTTTAATGAAAATATGACACTGTCTATCATAGAAGTATTTACAATCATTAACAAACCCACTGCAGTAAAATGAAAACTTTTTGTGAAGTTTTAACAAAGTGCCTTACTTTCTTTGTAAGTAAAATCATGCAACATCATAATATCTCAAAATCAGTTTAGTGTTGATATTGGCTTCCCCTAAAACATGTACCAAACTAGTTTTCAAATGCAGAAAGAGCAAAACAACTAATAAATTATAACTACCTACAAATAGATGAGGCCTTATTGACGCGTGCAAAGAAGTAATAGAAAATTTGGAGTATTTGAATTCATTAAATTACCTAAACAATTAAAACAGACCTGTTTATACGTAACAAGAAAAAATTATTAAAAATTAAGATCTCGGAAAAAAAACCTATTGAGACAAGAGATTATAATTGAATCAGGATTTTATCTACAAAATGCAAACATTCAAGATATGCTCTGTGGTTCACAGAAAGATGAGTTTCCTGTTGAACACAGTTGCAATAAAAAGAAAAAACTTGTTTTCACTGCATTAGATTTGTCTTCTCAGGGTAAAGAAAAAAATTTCAATACACTTAGATATTAGTAGATACTTTTAAATTTTTTGTCTCAGTTATGATATTTTCTTTTTTTATTTTTTAAATATGTTTTATTAAAAAAAACCCCAAACCATTGCCTTCGTCTTCAAAGAAATTTTTTAAAAAAAGAGACCAAAAATTAATGAGGAGCTAAAATTTTGCCTTAAATAAAATAAGTGTTTATAAGTTTCTGCAACAAACTTTTGCCATGTGAACTGTGAAATTAAAGCATTGATAAACAAAGAAAAGGTTTTCAAAAGCCACTGTGTATATTCAACTGTCTCTGTGCCAATTCTCATGTGAATTACACCAATTCTAAAGCATTCCAGGTATCTTTTTGGACTCCATTGTTTATTGCTAACTTAATCTTGAAATAAGAAGATAATGAGTTTCCCACTTTTGCCAATGCAATGCAATATACATTTGAAGAAGAAAGAAAATGTAGCCATGACTTTCATTCCTCAAAGGAGCAAAGTAGAATTTGACCTTTAAATTAAACTATGAACAGCAAATAACGATTAATTTTCCAACTTTTATCTCTTAATTTCTAGAGTTTTTTTGCATTTCATTTAAATTCTTTTGTGCCCTTAGTCATATTCTGTAAACTTTTCTACAGAATAAAAGCTCAAATGTATTTCATAATTGCATCTTTCAAGTCTCTGAATCTCTAGGTGGGTGTTGGGGGAGTGATGTCCCTCTCACTGTAATCAAAGAGTAAATTAAGGACCACTTCATGAAGCTGAATAGCCACAAGTCTAGGGGTCAAATGAGATGCATCCCAAAGCAAATGACTGATGTTGTCTCCAAGATGTTGTTGTTTCCACTGTCCATCATATTTGAAAGGTCATGGTGGTCAGTTGATGCCCCTGGAGACTAAGAAAAGTGAAATATGATTCCTATTTTTACAAAGGGGATGAAGGAAGATCCTGTGAACTACAGACTAGAAGACTCACTTCTGTGCATGAGAAGATCATGGAGCAGGGCGTTATGAAAGCAATGTTAAGGTTCATTTAAGACAAGGAGGTGATCCAAGACCTCCAACACAGCTTAACTAAGGGCAAAACCATGCCTGCCCAACCTGGTGTTCTGCTATTATGGAGTGACAGTCCATAATACTAGTCAACAATGAAAGATGACCCATGTCATTCACCTATACTTTGTTAAGACTTTCAACATGGTGCCATGCAGCATCCTTATTTCCAAATTAAAAAGACTTGGATCTGAAGGGTAGACTATTCAGTGACTAGTAAATTGGATGAATGAATGGATGCAACCAGAGAGTTGTAGTCAAAAGCTCTGTGTCTAGATGGAGGCTGGTGACAAGTGATGTTCCTCAGGGCTCTGTCTTGGCACTGATGCTCTTTAAGATCTTTAGCAATGACAGTGAGATCGAGAAAATCAATCGCATAATAGGCTGAAATACAAGAAAGATGACCAGCAGGTCAAGGGAGGTGGTTCTCCCCCTCTACTCTGCCCGTGTAAGACCCCACCTGGGGTACTCTGTCCAGTACTGCATTTCTCACTTGCTGTTATATCAATTTGTTACATCCTTTCAAAATCCAGACTAACAGTTTGTGTGCATGAGAAAACTGTGTTTCACCAAGTATTACTTTTGTTTTGACATTTTCTCAGCTAGCAGTATAATGATCAACAGAAACAAGCATTTTTTTTTATATTTCCATTTCCACTGAAGATGATTAAAAACTAATTGTCTGTCATTTTGTGTAACTGTGGTTTTATGTGTTGAAAATGTTCATGTCAACATAAAAAATGGTTTTGATAAAAGCATAATATTTTGGAAACATAGAGAGTGATCAAAAGTGAAGATGGAAAGAAAAAGAAATTCAAAACAGCAATGCAATTTTATATGAATATTTGACTAAAAAGTTTTCCAGCTTAGTCTGAGCTTCACCTTATCTCAGGACTAGTTCACAAGCATTTTGATTAGAGTGGTTGACCTAGTCTCATTAGCTATGAAGGAAATTCAAACGGTTCAGAAGTTGGATGCTTCGGTAAGTTAACTAAATCACTTGAGACAGGGACATGCAGAAAGCATTCTCCTGAGTAAAGAGCATTTTTGAGCCTGTCAGAAGCCTTTTTCCTGCCAAAATAACAGGCAGACTATTCTGGTTTTTTTTGTTTTTTTGTTTTTTTTTCGTGTAATAAAACCTATATGCTGGACAAAATGGTATGCTGAAAGAGTGTTACTCAAAACACTGAAACAGAATAAGTGTGTCAAGTGTTAGCATTTCTACTTTAAAGAAGTATTTTCATGGAGAGGCAGTATTTTAAAACAAAAAGACCAGGAAAACAGAAAAGAAAAATACATTCTAAAATTTTCATTTTCCTCATATCATGCTTGGGAAATACTCCATCATACTTCTAGAATCAAATACTACACTGTGCATACATACAGCTTTTGTGGACTTTTAGGAATAGAAGAGAGGTGATGTACAACTTTAATACAGATAAATCTTTAAATTGTGGATCCAGTGAAATTTCTGTTGTTCATTATAGGGTATCCATTAAAAATGGAGAAAAAAAACCCCAAACATATTCAGAATTTGCTTCATCCAGTGTTTGCAAAGAGCTGTTCGAAAATGATCCAAGTTGTTCCAAGAGCCCACAAAATGATTTTGTGAAAAGTTCATAACCAAACCCAACCATGTATACTTCCTCATGGGCAACTAACTAACTATCAACTACATCTGGGCAGAATCAAACTAGTAAAAAAATATTCAGTTATGCCTAAATTTTGAGCAGTTCTGTGTGAAAGCGAGTCCTGTAAATGAAGAATACAATGGTTTTGGAAACCGCGGTCAGTGATTACTACACAGTGAGGTGGCATCCTCATATATATACATATATCAATCATACAATTTAGAAATGTAGAATAAACACTGTCCTAATTCCCTCTCCTGACTCTAATAATCCTTCAGCTATGTTGCCTAACTTAAGCAGTAATATCCAGGTCTAAATTCTGTTCTAGTCAGTCCTTTGTCCTCTTGAATGAAGTCTGCCCTCTCCTCTCAGCAGTACATTTAATTTATACAGAAAAGTATTTCAGAAATTCTTCAGTGAAAATTTAAAAAAACAGTAGAAGATCAGGTACCACAAGGGCATTCAAACTGAATTTTATTACCTAGAGTAATTTGGTCCTGTTTCAGTAGCTAATGTACGGTTCTATAGCAAAATATTTGTGTGTAGTTTAGAAATGAACATGAGTAATCTCTCTTAAACAGAAATAAGATTCCCAGCTACAGGGGCAGTTTTCTGCAACTTTACTTTTGATATTATTCCTCTGAGTCTATAGCAGTGTAAATTTTGTAACTGAAAAACAATGACAGCTAAAGGAATCCAGACCAAATTTCATGTCTAGTTTACTTTCTTCTGTTTTTGGCATTCCAGTTTACCCTTCAAAAAACATATGAGATCCCTGTTGGGGAAATAGTACTTTGTCTTTTCTTTTAACCTTTATGAAGTTTTCCTTAGGGTAAATGTAGCAACCTTTTTTCTCAAAATAAGACACTTAGTTGGGAAAATAAATTATTTAATGGAGGGGTAGTGTTCTTTTTCTTCATAGGCAGGAAGCAGATCTTAATCTTAGTTGAATTCTGTGGTGATCTTTAAGTGACTGAGGCATTACAATTTGTATGTTATGCAGCTTGACATACCCCTTCTTTTTGGTGGCCAGGCACTTCTGAAGTTGTAACAAAGTGCAATGCTTGTCGTGGTAAGAATTTGGTCATGTGACTATATTAAGAGACGTGGTTGATTGATGTAGTTCAAGTTGACCCACTCTATGTGCGTGCAGCCTCATCTCGAGTTTTGGATGCCACAGTAGAAGGGCATAAAGCTATTAGAGGGCATCCAAAGTATGGCTACCAAGATGGTGAAGGGTCTTAAGGGGAATCCATACAAGGAGGGCTGAAGTCAACTGATCTTTTCAACTTGGAGGAGACTGAGGAGACCTCACTGTAATCACAACTTCCTCATGAGGGGAAGATGAAGGACAGACACTGATCTCTGCAGTGACCAGTGACAGGACCCAAGGGAATGGCCTGAAGTTGTGTCAGGGAAGATTTAGTTTGGATATTAGGACAAGCGTTTCACCCAGAGGGTGGTTGGGCACTGGAACAGGTTCCCCAGGGAAGCGGTCACAACACCAGCCTGACAGAGTTCAAGAAATGTTTGGACAATGCTCTCAGGCGCATGGTGTGACTCTTGGGGTGTCCCGTGCAGGAACAGGGGTTGGACTTGATGATCCTTTTGAACTCCTTCTAACCCAAGATATTCTATGACCTTATGATTCTAAGAGGCCATGTGTATACGTATTCATCATAGGGCCACCCATGGAAAGACCTGATTTAGAAAACATTCCCTGAGTATATAAAGATAAAAATAAGTTGCCATAAAATAAATGTCCTTTAATTCTTCTCATAAAATTATACTTTCTCTTTCTTTTTTTTCTTTCTCTTTTATTTCTATCACATGGGCAAGAATTATCTCAACACATAGAAAAAAAAAAATCAAATTTGGGATTTCAGATACTACAGCAACCCTGGAATCCAAAAACATATGATATTGTTTGGTAGTGCACTTTTTTGAGATTTCAATGCATCATGGTAGCAGCATTCCAGGGCTGCCAGCTTGCTAGCAAGTGTTGGCAAACAGTTAAAGCTGCTCCATTCAAACTATACAGTAAGTAAATTTGCTTTGGGATGATGATATTTTGATTTCCTTTGGACATTTTATCTATGCATTGGTACTACAAAACTGCATGGGGTGTTTAAATTTTAAAACATACTATACTAATCTTTCAAAAAATTTCATTAACTTACATACTGTAAATTAATGCTTTCATACAGTAAAAAATACTGCAATGAAGTGGAATTTCAGCACATAGTATAGTGTCCTGCAGAGTATCAGCAGCAGGAAGTGTATCCTTAATGGCACATACATTAAATTTATAGGATTACAGTATTTGTTTTGAAAATTTATTCTCTATATCTGTCTGTCAACCTTTCAACCAGAACAATGTAAGTTCTACAGATGATGCTCTTTGTTGTATTTTAGCAAGACAAGAACTCTGCAGATTTAGGTTTCCAGAAGTATTTCAGTGAGCCTGTGTTTCCATTTAATTTGAGGACTGCAGTATCTGTTGGTAAGTATCTATTCTGTGTGCCATTATAAAATCTACTTTAATCCTAACATTTTACCATACATTTAATTGCTATTTCATTAGGGTAATTCCCTACAGAAAAGGTCTATAAAATTTAACAGGCAATGATAACTCTCTTAGTTTCAGTTAACCAAGACATGAAATTTGAGCTTAATTCATGCTATATAGTTAATTGTCCTTGAAAGCGAAGAAAGAAAGGCAAGTCACTGGGAAAAAGATTTTGAGATAATATGACTTCATTGTATTTCACATGTGGAAATATCAGCCTGTAAAACTGTCAGTGTGAGTCATTCCCCCTGCATAGCTTTGCCTAGACAGGAATGTCATGATTCAATTACAACACAAGGAGCTTTCTATAGGTGGCAGGAGCAGGGACAGTGTATAAAAGAAGAATTTAAAAGCAGGTCATATCATGATGGCAGGAGGAAAGTTAAAATTCAGCTGGAATTTAAACTTACAAGTGGCAATGTGGGCAACAAGAAGACCTTCTACCATTGCATCACTTCAAACATCTAAGGAAAATGGTAGCCCATTTGTCACGGAGGATGGTGATTTAGTGTCTGTGGATGCAGACTAGATTGAGGTACACAGTGCCTTCCTCACCTGAGCTATTGCAGACAAGATCTCACAGGTACCTGTGACTAGAGGCAGAATTCAAGGACAAGGATGACCAGATGGGGATGAGAAATGAATCAGGGGTTACTGGAGAGATTTCATCCCATGCAAGACCCCCATGGTTAACTCCAGGAAGTATGGCCGATGTATTTACAAGGGCTCAACCTATCATCTTCAAAAGGTTTTGAAGATTGAAGAGGCGACTAACAGATGAAGAAAGGCAAATCCTCTATCCATTCTCAAAATGGTACAATAGGATGATTCAGGAAACAAGAGTTTCATCAGTCTCATTGTAGTCCCTGGGAAAATCTCAGAGCAACTGTCATTCAGACATCATTCTTGTTCTTCAGCAAGAAACAAAATATCTTGGAAGGGTTGTTTTTAAAGAGCCATTATAATACCACTAAAAATTATTTGGTTCCCACGTAAATGACAGATTGCTTTCCCATAGATGTCATTGGCACACTAAGGAGGATACCAAAATAAAATTATTCAATCATTTTACTTATAAACCTGAAAGATATCTGTGGTTTTTTGGTGCCACAAATGTCTTACTAGTCACCTGCTTCATTAGAGAGCAGCAGATGGATTCACCCCTTGGGAGGTCATTCACTCGTAAAATAATCACCGAAATTTTTCAAGGAATTTATTAACCCAAATGTAGTTCCAAAATTTTGGATTATGCAAATATATAAAATTATGAATTCCTCTACTTTCTTTAGGTGAATAAATAAATAATTTTGTTTAACTTTCAATTTACCCTGAACTTAGTGGGTAACAAATAAGCAAAATAAAGTCTGAATTTTTGACTTAATCAATTGGTTTTTTTCCAACTAAAACTTTTTTTGCTTTCATGGTTTTTTAATCCACTGTGTAAAAAATTGGATTTAAACAACAGCTTTATTTTTTCTTATAAGAAGCTTTGTTTCTGCCTGTGTTGTAATTTTTTGGCAAAATTTTAAAAGATTTTTTAAGCACACCTCACAGGTTAAGTTTAACACTCCTTTTCTTCTCATGAACTACAGCATCCTTTCTCATCAGATTAAAATAAAAAAATCAATGTCCCTTTTTAAACAGTTGTAACAAAATAAAACAAGAAATGCTTGCTGCAAAAAGGGCTGAAAAGATATGAAAAATACAATTGATTCTTCTATCAGTTCTATTTTTTCAATGCCTTTGAAGAGTTTATTCCATTCATTGGCTTTACACTTGATCAATGCATCAAAACTAAATATCGTTAATGTACCATGACAGTTAATTCCATACCACTTTGTTTTTCCTCCCTTGACCTTACCAAAGTTTCTGGCTTCTTCTCTGGTGCTCAACATGTAAGAAAGTATATCAGTGTATAACAGAACAGGCAAGGTTTCATGCAGACACTCCTACAACTATCCTGCTAGCAGCTCAGAAATTACACTGCTTTGCCTACTCCCTCTGTATTGCTGCTTGCTCCATTAATGACAGTGAACAGTTGCCACATTCCCTGTAAAACAGGTTTCACATGGATGGAACAATAGAGCTTTAACCACCGATAAATAACTTGAGAGATTAAACCAAGTTGCAAGTAGCACAAGCCCATTGAACAAGTTGATAGCATGAATATAATGAGATTTCGTGTTACAGTTATAGGTCAGAGAATGACAGCCATGAGAATAATTTTAAAACCATGAGAGTTGAAGTAATAGCTTTTCTTGGATGGGGGAAAATCATTTGGTGTTTTATAAGGCAGTAACAGCATTTTAACACCGATTTACAAGCATTTGATGTGTCCTGCATATTTTCCAAATTAATTGAATTTATAATGCCAAGTTATAGCACAAATTTAATTTAAAACTGTTGTAAGAAAAGACACAGAGCTAAGAAATTATTAAGCACATGAGAACAGTATTGACTGGACAGTTTCACTCCATGTCAGATTTTTAATATTGGGCTGAGACCCCAAGAATTAAGATGCCTTTAATTCATCAGTGACAAAACTAAATAAGAAGATAGGTACCAGCTGCCTTCTGATCAGAGAGAAAAAAACTGTTTCACTAGCAAAGCTTCAGTAAGCAACTTGCTCTTCAGATTTGAGAGCTGTGACAAAGAAAAACTCTCCAAGCATGAGAGTTCGCAGCTATTAACCTGGTTGGCCTGAAACACGGAGGAACTGATAAGCCACAGATAAAAAATGTCAAGCTGCTCCAGTCAGGGGAGGCAAATCAATTGCAATGATTATACAGAAATCATGTTTTGAACAATGTCATGTTATTTCATTGCATGCCTGTGATAGTATGAGTATGAGAAAAAGAAAGTCACTGAAGGCTGAGTAGATCTGAGAAGCATGGAAAAAATTTATAAAGAGCACACCTTAATTCTCATCATTCTGTGAGCATCTAAAAGAGCTACAGATGAGTGAAAACTGATACAAAATGGAAATGTCTAACATTTTTCTGCATATAAGTTTTTCATTAGCTAATAGAATGGGTATTTGGTGAAGTGCAAAAACCAGGGGAAGAATATCCTTGGAATCAGTAGAAATTCAGTGCTCATATCTGATTGTCTCTCTGTTATTTTCAAGCAAAAATATGTTTAAGACGAGTAGATTACAGGAATTTTTCCTGCTTCCTTCCCCTCTCTGTTCCTCTGTGTTGCCCCCAAATTATATAGTGCACCTTTCAGATGTTGCATATCACTCAAGAGAATTTCTCTTTTCTCTTAGGAGCATAAATCTTCCCAGCTCATTTGGGTTGAGAGAAAAAAATTATTTTCCATTGAGATTTTTTCATTTAGTTTTTTTATGGAAACTGGAGCCTCTGTGTGAAAGGATTGCATTACACAAACATATAATTCTGGAAAAATGGTGTATCTTTCTATGAGATTCCTCTGTGATATAAGACAACTCATGTAAAAGATTTTGACCTAAATAGTTGGCCGCTATTTAATTTGAGATTCCTGCAGAATAACTTGCAGATATGCACTGTACCCTTCTCTTTGATGTTGGTCACTTTAAACTGTGCTCTAAACACAAAGTACTGAATAATGTTACTATAGATCTTTTGTGTTCATAATTGTTAGGAACATTTAACAATTTGAGCGTTAAATTTGCTTTGATATAATTCCTCTGTTATAGAAAATGTGAATAATAATTCTTCACCTTATATGGATGTTCTGAAGATCAGTTCTGGAAAGGAATAAGAACATTGATGCTGAGGGCAACAGAGGAAGGGTTGTTATAAAAGAAAACAAACCAACATCACAAAACCCCAGACCCAGTTATGTTGTATTTTGTGGTTGTTTACGTAAAGCAAAGTAATTTGTGGAAAGGACATGAAGGCAATAAACATAAGCCCTGAAAAATAATTTTTCTCTGAATGGTAGAATGACATTACTATGGAATTGACCATAGAAATATATCACTATCATAAAAATATATGCAAACAAATACATGGAATTATGTTGAGTTTTCTCTTACTTTTGAGTTCTTGGTTGTCAGCATTCTAACAACTTGCTTTTATTTTTAAATCTTTATTAGAAGATATCTGAAGATATATGTCAAAGCAATACAGAAAATATTAGAGGCTTGGTTTTGATAGGTGGGTTATTATTTCAAACAATTCCTTAAAAGCGTTGCCATGGTTCAGTATTTTGTGTACCTTTACACAAGATTTCAAACAAAAATGGGGTTCACTTATAAAGTAGAAATACACTGATAAGCCTTATATCAAGTCACCCACTGCAAGCACTAGACTTTATTTTACATGCTTGGTTATTCAGGTATCCGAAGGGTAGTTTAATACATTCAGGAATAATTTATTCAGTTAGACATAAACTTAATGAGCAGTAAGTAAAAATCGTTGTACAGACTGTTAACAGACATTTGAGGTAGAAGAATAAAACAATGAAGCAAATCAAACTGATAATCTGTGACCAGTCCAGTTCCTTAAAATGACAAAAAAGACAAAGTGGTTTGGCCAAAACATTTGAAATACCAAGTCTGTCATCATCATTCCTAACGTGCCATGTGTAGTCACTACAAAAAGGCAGAAGTAATCTCTATATTTAGATTCTAATCTAGCAAAGCAGTTACTCCTCACTACATGTATGAAAGGTTTATCACAGAATAACTTAATGGTAGCTATAGAAGCAACCTCTGAAAATCACCTGGTCCAATACCTCTGCTCAAGAAGTGCCTTTTTCAACCAGTTACCCAGGTACATTTCCAGATTTCTTTTAAATGTGTTCAAAGTGGGAGACTTCACAAACTCCCAAGGCAACTTGTTCCAGTGCTTGGTCACGCTCACATTAAGAAAGCATACCCAAAAATACTGTTATATTGAAACACAATGTAAAAAATAGTTCCCAAACATAAAATCAGAAAGACAGTGCAGATATGTAATAAAATAAAATAAAATCTATTTTCTACAATTTTACATATACATCCATCTATATGCGAAATTATGAGCAAAACTGCACAAGTTCAAGAGTATAGCTTGTAACATGGTGCTGAGATGGATGAGATTACTGCGTGAACATGAAGAAATTAGAGAAATTCAATGGCAAAAATGGGAATAAGAGAACAGCTGACACTGAGAAAAAGTAGTCTTATTCAAATAGATGAGGGTGTTTTGAACAGAAAAAGTCTAAAGAAACCTTATGTGTCTCCAAAATCTTGAAAAGGAATTATAGACTCAAGGAACATGCACGGTGATTAACAATGGAGAGAGACTCTGTGACTATTTGGACATTTTGGTACCAAAACAAACTGCCATGAACATGAAATCATCTTTGTAGGGGATAATAAAACCTAAACAAAATCCCACATATTACTGAGAGGTGTAGAATGATTTTTTTTCCCAGATAAAAAATCAGACAGTGACCACTCAGGGATTTTTATTGCAAAATTATTCTATGTGCTCTACACTACTCTCTTCCTCACCCTTAAAACAAGCAACTACACAAATGAGGCACTTCATTTCCAGCTTGGTTCACACTTTAAAAGGGGCTCTGCTTTTCAGAAGCTTTGATTATTAATATTATTATTCCAGAATTTTCAATACAGATTTTGTGGCCTATATAACCAGATGGCAAACTGAGATGCAAAATGTTACTCTTTTTTCCATTTGATCTAGAAACTAAGTTAAAAAAAGGGAAAACTTGAATATGTTATTGGTTTTAGTAGATATATAATTTTCGTGTAAGCATTTAAAAATATTTTTCATTAACAACTGAAAAAAATCTCTTTACTCTCATTATTTTTTTTTATCTGTAGAAATATAGTAATATAAAAGTATGAAAATAACACTTAAGAAAATATATGTAAAAGAGAGAGAAAGAAAGTTTAAGAGTAGAAAGTTATGGATCCAGAGATATAACCTGATAGTTGCAGTTTTGAGTCTTTGGCTGAAGTGATGGTTGTTCTCTTGATCCATTGGGATGGCGGAAAGCCCATGAAACACAAATTTTAGTGGGTTAATATTATCTCAGGTTCAGGTGGAATGCCGAGGGACCTCTCCTGTGGGGGGTGAGGGTTTGCAACATCGTGGATCTGTTGCAACCCTGTGGATCATGCGCAGTCCTCTGGTGGAAGGCCCCAGATATCCTGGGACACTTTGAGGGGGGTCTTTGATGGTTTATGGTCCCTTCTAAGACATGGCAGCTGCCTCTCACATCAGCTTATTTGAGCCAATTAGGCACCATCAGAAGGAATGATGACTTCAGACCTACACATGCATGTTTGGATGCCTTTCCTGAAGTTTTCACACCTGATCCAGTTGTGTAAGGGAGGACACCAACATGATAAGTAGCACTACCCAACCTCACACCATCCACTCTTTATAGGCCTGCTCTCTTTTCTGGCTCAAACTCCAGCTCGCAGCCTCCAGAGGTGCACCTGGGCTGTTACCTCACACACTGTCATCAAAGCACCTGCTGCATTTGCAAATAGCATGTGAGTATTACAACTGGATAGTATTTCCTCTTGTATTTTCTCAAATGTAGGGTAAGTATGATACAAACAAAGTAATTTGTTCATCTAATTTGTAAAGCAAAACTTTTTCGTCCCACATATCCAAGATAATCAACCCAAAATAATTTACTGGTTTTATGGTGTTGTATTTATGACACGGCAGGGTGGATTGAGGAGGGGAGAGCAGTGGATGTTGCCTATCTCGACTTCAGCAAGGCTTTCAACATTGTCTCGCATAACATCCTTGTGGGTCAGCTCATGTGTTGAATGAATGAACAGTGAATCAAGGACTGGCTGAATGGCAGAGCTCAGAGGTCATGATCAGAGGAGTAGAACCCAGTTGGAGGCCTGCAGTCAGTGGCATTCCCCAGGGATCAATACTGGATCCAGTCTTATTCGGCTTGTTTCTCAATGACCTGGATGAAAGGATAGAATGTACCCTCAGCGAGTTTGATGATGATGATGATGATGATGATGATGATGATGATGATGATGATGATGATGATACAAAACTGGGGGAGGGACTGATACAGCTGGAGGCTCTGCTGCCATTAACTGGGACCTTGATAGGCTGGAGAGTTGGATGGAGAGAAACCAGATGAGGTTCAACAAGGGCAAGTGCAGGGTCCTGCACCTGGAGAGGAATGACCTCAAGTACCAGTGCTGGTTGGGGACTGACCTGCTGGAGAGCAGCTCTGCAGAGAAGGACCTGGGAGCCCTGGTGGGTGACAAGCCGTGGCCATAAGGATTTCCAAATCAACATGAGGGAGAACTTATTTTTGAGAGTGACAGAGCACTGGAACAGGCTGCCCAGGAGGCCCTGAAATCTCCCACTCTGGAGATATTCAAAACTGATCTGGACACATTCCTGTATGAATGCTCTCAGTGACACTAACTTGGCAGGAGGGGAGGACTAGATGATCTCCAGAGGTCCCTTCCAATCCTAAAAATTCTGTGATTCTGTTTATCAGAAGACAATTTTGTTGAGGAATTATTTAAAATACTAATGTAAAAATGTTAAAACTTAATAAAAGTGGCTAAAACCATCTAAATCTAAACTGGTTTATTTTGCTTTGAAAAAGAGTTTTTTAACTGACTCAAACTTTCACTGTTCATTTTAACAAAAAAAAAAACCAACATATTTATATTCATGGTATATGTATTGATACACAATATCTTATGCATATCAATTATACAACTGTTTTTCACCAACACTCACAGTTTAGAAAAAAAAATTCTGAAAGCTGATAATATTTTATTGTCTTTTATTAATAACATTAAAATTATTTCTGAAGCATCCTAAGGACCTGATATAAATGAGGTGAGCAGATTTTAGGTGTCTAACCTGCTGGAGTGCACATCTAAACAACATATTAGAAGACTATTTTCAGGCACATAGTTGTATTTTAAATCTGATGCTTAAAGAAGGACACAATATAGAACAGTGTCTTCAGAAAGAGATAATGAGTAGAAGAATAATATTATGAATTGCTGTGCCCTAAAAATGCTGTCATGAGATACTAAGAGCATGAAAAATAAAATGTGAAATTGCAGGGGGATAATGAGAGGATAAACAAGGAGATCTAAGCTCCTTAGACAAAAAGGCCTGAGTGGTAATACTATGTGGGATACTTTTCAACTGAGAAGTATGACAGTAAAACACTCTGTCTCCTTTTTTTAACGCATGAGCAACAGTAATACAAAACCAGAAAATAAACTTTATAATCTCTGTCTCTTCTAAGCTCTCCCTTTATTAAAAGCCCAATAGGAGTTTTGATCAGTTGACACAGTACAAATAAAAACTATAAAGATCACAGCTATTTCTGTCATTTATTTTCCCAGCAACAAAGAAATTGGGCTTAAAGAGCACATATACAAATAAAAGATTAATTACTCAGGGGCAATAAATTAACATGGGTATTATGACTGGCATTGGCAGGGTATTCCACACTGGGAAAATAAATATTACTATTTTCTTTTTTCTCAGCCTGAAATCAACCCCAAAATTACCAATTTAAAGGTTAAGTTGGTATTTTTCACCTTTAAAAATTCATCTTTTCAGTAGTTCCAGCCCCCACACTATGCATGTGTGTCCAACTCAGACTTATCATGAAAGGTCAAAATGTTTTTAACTTCTCATTTAAACAAACAAACAAAAAACACAAGAAAAACAAACAAACAAAAAACCCCAAAAAAACCCAAAACCACCCCCCCAAAAAAAACCAAAAAGATGATTTTAGTAAAAAAAAAAGCTACGTAGATTTGTAGATGCAATTGATTTATGAATAATATTCAATTTTTAAATAAATCATCCTTTCTTTTCAGTTTTTAGGAAGGAATACTCTCCAGATGAAGTGCCAATCTTAGCCTGCATGCTCTACTCTAAGCAAGACATGTTCAAGTACATATTGAATTAAGAAAAAAAATACTAGTTATTAGCAGTGTCCAAATGATTCTTAGCAAAATCTGAGAAAATATAGAACTTATGGAACACCACAATAACCTTGTTCAGTTTTACTAAAAGAGCCATATTCCAGTGAAGCAAAGCAATGTTCTACCTGTATTTACTGATTTTAAGATTAGTGTTGCATTTGTACAATTTCTGTGTGAATCAAGTACACCAAAGTGTCAGTTACTTTGACAGAATTTCCTTGAAGTCTCATAATAATATTTTAACCACTGTCTCCACCAACACTGAAAATAAAGCATTGACAGGCTTTGTAGCCTGAGACCTAATAAATCAGATTATCAGACTTCAATGGCCTTTATGGTCTAGAGCCGTAATGCCCTTTTCCTTTCAGATACCCAAGAGCAGCGCTTCCAATAGCACGGAAGAGCTGGCTGAAGATCTTCAGTTTCATCTTCAAAAAAAAAACAAAACAAAACAACCAAAACAAAAACAAAACCCACAGGATTTTTACTTTTGAATGACCTATTTTGCTCAAATCATAAAAGTTAAGCAAAGAAGAGAAGTACCCAAATATACATGGACTTTATTCTAACAAGATTTTCTGATAGTGTATTTTGATTTAGAAGAAATCAAGGACAATTCTCTTGTCTTCTGCATAGACAGTTCCTCAAAACTACGACCATTCAGATGAAGAACCTGGGTGAATGATGTTGCCTGTCTCAAGCAGATTTCTTCTTTCTTTTCAAGACAGCATCACTGTTGAAAATTCCATATAGTCTCTGTTTATTTTCTTTGGAAATTTGTCTCCATGTCATTATTTTACTTGCTTATTTTCAACAACTAGATAATGGTGTTATCTAGTTCCCTAATGAGGGGAACTGTGAAGGAAAACTTTCAATATAATGCTCTGTCAGGAAAAATTTAACCACTTTTTTATGACTTTTGATCATAGTAAAAAGGTAAAAGGCACCCTGCTGCAGTAAAGGAGGGTAGTGGCTTTTTTACTCTTCAGCAGTATAGTTTATCCAAATAAGGTATTGCCATTAACCTACAAAGCAAGGTGTTTCCTTCAACTCATGCTGTTTTGGTGGGTGCTAGAAGGAGGCTGTATCCCCATTGAAAGCTCATGCTGGAGGCAGGCTGGTGGCAGGACCTGCCGCACCATGGAGAGATGGACCCATGCTGGAGCAGGTTTGCTTGTGATCCCACAGGGATCCCATCTGTGCCTGAAGGACTGCACCCTGTAGAAGGACACCATGCTAGGGTGAAGTTGAGCCTCAGAAGAAGGGAAGGGTGGGGCAAAAGTGTGCAAGATCTGTTTTTGTTTGTTGTTAACCTGCTCTGACTTTTGACTGGCAATAAACTAAATTAGTATCCCCGAGTCAGGTCTGTTTTACCCATGATAGAAGTTGGTGAATGAGTTCCGGGTCCTTTTTTCAACCCCCAAGCATTTTATCATATCTCCCATCCTGTCCTGATAAAGAGGAAAGCTGATAGAGCAGCTTGGTGGACACCTGGCATCCAGTCAAGGTCAATCCATTCCAGAATCTCAGATCTTTTGATGAAATGACAAAACAAGTGCTTAAACTCTGATAACTGAGTTCAAAATTGCCTTATGCATAAGTACAGAATGTTAAATTCTACATTGTTAATGCATAACCTATATTGCACTTATTTGCAATTGCCCTTTTCTTGACAATCATCTTATTAGTGCAGAAATGCAAGATTTATGTGAAAATAATGTGCAGGCAATAGAATATTTCACCTTTAGAGATAAAAGTAGTCTACTACAATCTAAAGATGGAGAGAGTCATAGAGTAGCAGAGGTGTGAACTCTCCTTCTGAAATCCCACTACCAATTTTATGCTTTACCTTAGTTCCAAAACCCAAAGTCTGGATTTAAATAAACCAAAACAACCTACCATAAAAAAATTTACAAAAATTTACATGTGCTGACATATTATGATAATTAGATTCACGAAATACATGTTCAAATTGGATTTTGCAAAGGATTTGAAACCACTGTAAGAAGGTGACAATAGACATTTTACCACTAGAGCATTTTCACTTTCTCCTCCTAAGATGTTTGCATCTTTTTCAAAATCTTCTGGTCCTGAGATTTGCTTTTTAAAAACACCTATATTTGAACAAAAAAGAATTGATGCATTGGTATTTAAGAAAATAGAGTGTTACATGTCTTTTCCATCGTTCGAGGGAGAATATTTAGGTACAGAGGGAAAAGCTGACAACAATAAAGTCAAAAGAGGAAAAGATTTGGAGGCTAGATCACATCAGGGAAGGGAAGGGAAGGGAAG
>VXBB01008858.1:126678-141367 GCA_013399915.1 Illadopsis cleaveri | reverse complement strand
AAGGGAAGGGAAGGGAAGGGAAGGGAAGGGAAGGGAAGGGAAGGGAGAAAAGGCAAAAAAAAAAGAGTAAGTCCGAGCAAAGAATTATGGAATCAACTTCGCTTTCCTTCCAATGTGAAAAGCAATAAGAAGCCTTTCACAAAGTCAGGATGTAATTCTGCTCTGTTGAATAAAATGATTCAATTGTAACGGTGGAAAGACTGTGTACATAAGCCATGAATCAGCTAATAGCCAGACATGGATATTGAAATGTGCTTTCTTCAGAGATGAAAGACTAGGATATGAAAGTAATCACCTGCCAGCCTTTTACTATTACAAAATAGGTCATTGTACTAGAGAGAGTATTTGTGCAGGGTGGAAAAAAAAAAGAGCCATGTTGTGGTTTTTTTAGTTTGGTTTGTGGTTATTTGTCTGAGGGTGGAGAAGTTCTAAATCAAATAACTCAGCCTTTGTTTTGCCATTTCTATCTCTCTTCTACATAAAATCTGGGATTCATCAGGCCCTCTTCCCTTCAGAAAACATCTGATAACTTTTGCTATACCTATCCCTGTTATTGTTTTCTTCTCTCAATATGTCTCTGCACCTTGTGTCTTTTCTTTCACATTTTTCTAAGAGGCCTTCTGTAACTCTGTGTACTCTTTAGAGAAGTTAACTGCTATTAACAAAGCACTAAAGTCTTTAGGTCAAGCTGTTAGCTGGACTCCGCGGAGTAGCTCTACTCCCTTCTGAACAGTAACAAAACAAAACAAAGCTTAAAGTTGTTTCTGTAAGGAATCAATAGGGCTAATTAAAAGTATAGTCTGCCTCTGTCAAATCACTCTGTTAGCCTCTCACTTCTTCCTCTGAAGCTCTAGCAGCTACAATCAGATAAACAAGTGTACATTTGTGGTTGGTAACAGTCCTATCAAAGACATCACCTCTGTTTTCATCAGCTACATAAGGTTTCATTTCCAGGTAGATGAAAATTATATGCAGTCACACCACTGTGAGAGCCTTGTAACTGAGACAGAGGTTAAATGAGACTTAAATGTCAGCACCACATTTTGTCTCTAAATGGCTCAAGAAGGAACAGTCACAGGACTAAAAGGTGTACACATATAAGTTACTTTTACTTACAAGTACAAGTAGGATTCATGCATTGTAGAAAGTGACTCAGAGTAGCTTTAAAATATTTTGAAATATGGGCACTCAAAAGGAGTAGTGGGCATATCTCTATTCCTAAACAGAGGAATGGAAAAGGCCACAGGTGGATTGTCATATTAAATATGTGTACTATGAATGTTGAAAAAGATTATGCTTAACTGAGTGCCAGAGCAGTTAAAGGACAATCTCTGTATATTTTCATTTTGTGTATGAGCAAAATAAAACCAGAATAATTCACAGCAAGCAAACGCATGCACAAGGTCTAAAAAAATCCTGGGAAATTCTGAATGTACTTCAACTTTTGTTTTAATGAAGCTGCAGCTTTCCCTGTGATTAGAAAAGCTTATGGATATTACTGACAATAGAAATACAGTACATGCATATGTGTGAATAAAGATTTTTTGTCACTTTATAAAAGTCTGAAAAAAATCAATATACTTTTTTATGACTCTTCTATTTAAAAATTGAAGTCATGCTTTATTTATTTGAAGTGCTCTGTATTTGCATCTGGCAGAGAAGATGGAATTGAAGGATATGATCCATTCTACTAAATTTGGAGGGGTGTTTTATTTCTGTTTGTTTTGTTTTTCCATTTCCAGCTAGAAAAAGCCCCATCAATTTCCATACATCTCACTGAAGTCTGCTGAGGCTTGGTCACACCATCTGTTTGGGAACTTTCTCATTATAGGATGAGTAAATAAGCATTAGATGCTGTGTTTGTACTGTGAATGTCTCTTACTCCGGCTTTTCTATAAGTCTAGCAGATCCACTTCATATATTGTGTTTTCACCCTACAAAGCACTATGTGTGGGCATGAAGATAGTTATCAGCTTTATTTCTGCTATCTTGACTCTGGTTATGCATTAACAAAAGGCTTACAATTCCAAATTTAATAACAGTAAGAAAAAAAAATTTGGAGAATCTATTAGTGACACTAATGAGCTCATGAAAATCATGCTTGAAAGAAACACATTTTAGAGCTTTTGTAGGTATCATCCCTCCTTCATACATGTCCCTTTAGTATTCCTAATTTTTCAAGATCAATGGAAGATTAAAGCACTTCTCCATACATACATTCTTATTCTTTGTGTTTTCATACCAGATGTTATTTACTTTTTCATTTTTCTGGTATTCAAGGGATGATGAGGAGGAGAAGAAGGGGAGAACAAGCAAAGTGCTCACACTGATCTGTATTTACCGTGGGGAAGACAGAGCATGTTGTACTTCATATTTTGTGATTGACTTGCTGTCAGGAACAAGAGCTCCTTGGTTTCAGTTGCATCCCCAAGAAAGCCCCATTTCACGCTGCATGGATATTACCCTTGTAGAAAGATCCATACTGCCTGAAGTTACATTACTGTGTTGAAAGTATGTGCTCCCTTTGGTAATTGGGACTTAAGACTGTCAGGCTACTTGAATTTTGAAAAGCCATGAGCTTGATGAAGGATCATCCACTGTACCTAAAACATATCACATTTTTGCATATGTATTTTTTACTCCTGAATTTTGAGAAAACATGGTCTGACCTTTCATTATGGCTCTCAAATTGTCATGACTCACCATGTTATTTCAGTATGAAAGTGTTACAAAAACAGCTCTTGGAATAGTCAAGGCAGCTCTTGGATTTAAGTTAGTTTAATGCAAGCACTTGTTTAGAAGATATTACAATCCAAGTCAAATATATTTCCCTCTAGTTTCTCCAATCTTAATTTCTCTCACATTATTCCATTGAAATATGTATTTTATTGTGTACATAAAATGCTTTCAGGATTCTAACCTACTGTATGGATCATGTTGGCTAGTTATTCAAAGAAAAGGTGTCTGAGACTGGGAGATGTTAAACAACTGATGAAAAATGCTTAAGCAAGCTGTGGAATCAAGCTTTAGCTGAAAAATTATTGTGAATAGCAAGCACTCTTTTTCCAGAAATAGGGCTCTGAGGAATACCAACAACCAGGGCTCAGTCTGGTTGGTGAATTAGTCATCTATTTCTTGAGAGAGATCTTCATTCCTCCTACCGTTGTTTATCCTTTCTACAGCCTTTGTACCTAACAAGCTAATATCTCACACATTTCCCTGATGTCATCAAATCTCAGTGGAATGATTCTTTGCTTTTTCTTTCCTTTAGAAATTTTTCATCTCTGATGAGTATTTCCTTTACCTCACTATTTTTTTCTATTTAGACTAGTGATTGTCTTCTGCCAATTTTTAAAGTATTTTTATATGGCATATTCAAAATAAGTTTATACTTTAGTCATTCATGACAATGTTTTTAAACTTTTACCCTTTCTTCTTTATAACACTGCATTGTTTTTTAAACGTGAATGAAAGAATATTTCTAAGTCCATGCAGTTATGTTACAGTAGTAGAGCCCTCTTCCTCACATTGCCTATTTCATATTGATGTTGAAAATTTGCCAAATAAAAATGAGTAAATAGCACTGTTTTGTGATTTATGTAAGGGAAAACTTAAATCAATAGACTATTTTATTAATATAATTACTTATTAATCTGTATCTAGACCTAAACACAAATGGAACATGAATAAATTCCCAAATAGTATAGTTTCCTGAATACAATATGTTACTTTTATGTGCATCATACAACTTTATGTAGACTCTTCCAAGTGAGAAATATCCAAATGGTAATTTGCCAGCCATGAATGTCTGAGAACTACCACAGAAATTAAGAAAGAGAAGCATTAAGTTCTTTTCTTTTTATGGGCTCATCCTCTCTGTCTCCCAATCAAACTGGAAATAAATACATGATATGTAAAGATAACTTTGATCTATTCGTGGTGACAACTGGTCTGGTGTACAGACTGTTCGAAGCATGAGTTTTACAAACATTGAGAGAAATGGATGAAAATTTCCACCTAAACCAGAAACTGAACTACATTGTTCTCTAGAGCACTTCAGCAGATAGTCTGCTCTTAAAATAGTTCTCTGGTGATGGAGTTCAGGACAAAGAACATTGTGAGGTCTGACACTACCCTAACAATATAGGAAGTGCTAACAATGTATGGGCAGAACTCAGCTGAGAAACTCGCAGTAACTACTGCTGGGCACTTCAGGTGTTCAATGTCTTCTTATCTGTAGTCCTCCATTACATTTTGGTACTGAAGAAAAGCTTACAAAAATTCTAGCAACTTTGTTTTTATTTTGGTTATTGCAAATAGAAAAAGACCCTAGACTAATCCCAGCAAGTTTTTGTTTTCCTCACCATATCTGCTTTTCCCTTGAAGGGTATTTATTCTGATAAATTGCTAAGGAAGATAGTATTGAGGTACAATGGAAAATGGATAGACAACTTTACTATATTTGGCATCTATAATTATTATTTGGCAGTGGTTTTTTTTTTAATTTCTGGTGGAAAAGCCTTTTGTTAATGGGGTTTATAAAAATACTTTTAAAAAATAGCAAGTTGTGTTGGAGATTAATTTTGATCTCCTGGTGCTAGTGCTCAGGCATATTATAAATGTTTAGTTAGTGTGACTATTCTAGTTGAAGAATCTGTTCTCAAGTAGAAAAAGACATTTTACCTGGTCTGAGTGTTCACTTCTTTTCTGCTTTGTGATGTCTACAAATGGCTTTGAATATTTCTTCTCAGTTGTAAGACCATTTTGTTGATGCTTATAAACTTAGGCTAGAAAACCACATTAAAAAGAGTCTTTTGGAGAATTTCTCATCTTCACTACTATGTCTTAATTTTGTCTCTCCATTTCTAATAATTTGAAATAGATTTAATGTCTCAATTTTAATTATTTTTTTTTTTTATGTCAGTATAGGGCCTAAGTAGTTCATTAGAAAATTTCCCCCAAATTTTGAAACTGCACCTTAATGAGTAACCCATATTGATAACAATGTGTGGATGAAAATTCAGACTGCCTCAGATTTTTTTGTCTCACCATGCGTGGCTCAGTGTTGAAAAAATAGGAATATAGTAAATTGAAAAGGCACACAGAAAAGCAGTAATATTGGCAGAAAATTCTTTTCCTGCTTCTAGCAGGTAACCTCATTGTTTATTCTTAAAAAAATCTATAGAGCAAACATTTTCTGTTATATATTTAACTGGACTGATTGCAGGACTTCAGAAAAAAGTTACAGTGTACCTCAATAACTATTATTCTCTCCTTTCACCTATTTTATTATATGTGGGTAGATAAAATTAATAATTTGGATTAAATATGAAAAAAAATGTTTTTAGGACTTTGTCAATGTTATCAAATGTCAGATTTTAAATTGGTAATATGAACACCAGATCAAAATTTAGTGTAGATCCTCTCCTTGTAGAGAGGAACTCCCCTGAATCATCACTTACTGTATAGATATTTTGGCAAACACCTTCTTCAGTGAAGGAGACTGGGAAAAGATTTGTCCAAAGCTCTGTGCAGCTATCATTCCTAACACAATAGAGTACTTATATATTATTTTTGTTTAAACATGTGACAGGCCATAGTAAAGACAACTAGCTTATTCCCATGCCCAAAGACTTGGTTGGCTTGGCTGCCAAAGGCTGATCTCTAAAACCTTTTGAGTCAATGAAAAGTCTGTGTTAGTGGCTTTTATTGGGAAACTGTCTATTTGTTCCACTGTTAATTTCAGATAATTCCTGATTTTTGTATACTGAATTTTCAACTTCCACATAAAATACTGGAAAAAAAAGATCAATTGTGTAATATAACAGAGTAGACAAACTACTTCTGAAAGCCTTTTAGAGCCTCAGTGTTATTTTGCAGAAAAAATCCTCTTCACAGGTGAGTATAAGTCATGCAGTTAAAGTAATGCCTACACGTTCCCTCATTAATGTAAAATTTCATTGTTGTAATTAATCTTTCTAAAAAAATATTTTAAGACAAAAATGTTGGCCTGAAAATGTAATTAAATCAGAAATCTGACAGTATTATGAAGACTATAAAGGCTTAGTGTGTGCATACTGACACTGAAGAAATTCTTGAAAGGAAATAATTATAAACAAATAAAAAAGAAAGGAATCATAATTCTGTAAATATTTGCAGGCCCTAGATTAAAAAAAAATCAATGGTGATTGTGTTTTTTCTCCTTTCAAATCCTACTGTAAGACCTATTCAACTGGAAAAGAATAAAAAAAAATCGTGCTGAAAACCTAAACCTTCAACCAATCAATGCTAATTAGATTTTGCAGTCTAACTACAGTTTTTATAGTTTTCATCTAAGCATTTTCTCCTAGATTATGTTTCTGGACAGATCTATACTATAGGAATTGCTTTAATCTCATTCACTGACAGGCTGACAACTACCATGCAATGCAATTTAGCTCTCACAAAAGCCCAATATTTCTTCTCCCACTCATTTATAGCAAAACTCTCTTGGTTTCAAAGATACTGTGCAGTAATTTCCCACCAGCAGTTCCTCCAGTTGTGAATTTTCCGATCAATTCTTATCTCTAGGGATGGCCATTTGCATCCTGTGACATCTTTCATGCTCCAATGAACAATAAAGTTATAAAATGTGTGTTAAGAGTTGGCCTCTACATGCATCTTTGCTGAGCCTTCCAGGAACAGTATTTGTGAAGAATATCACCCTATCTAGAAAAAGAACTCAGTGCTCAGCAGGGCTTGGGAAGCATTTCCCATTCTGGTACAATATGAATTACTCTTGTAGCATTAGCTGGCAAAAGGGCAAGTGATACATGCAGTTTATTGACATCTCACATTACTTACACCTGAAGGTCACAGAATCACAGAACCATTATAGTTAGAAAAGACCTTTGGAGATTATCTGGTCCAATCAAAAGTTGGCAACCAGCTGCAATTTATAACTGGTGAATCTTACTAAAAAGAGTCAGTGCTTCTTGCTGAATAACAAAAGAGCTTAGACTTCAAAATTCTGCCACGACTCTCCTTGAAGTTGAGACAAAAACACTCCTTTCTTCCTTTACAGATCATTTTTCCATTAAGATTGCATTTAAAAAAATAAAATATATCTGGAGGAATCTTACTAGAGGGCTCTGAAATGTTGATAAACTTTGTAAAATGTCTTTTGAAGCCTATCTCAGAATTTTGTCAGCAACGTGAGACTTGAATTTATTGTAAAGGTCTGTCAAATTATGTCCTACAAAGAAGAAAGAGTAATAGAATATAAAAAGCCCTAGTGACTGAAAGAAGGTCATGTCTGAAAAGATATTTGTTAAAAAATCAAGTGAATTGACATTCAGTAATTTAATGCACAAACAGTTATTGATTATTTAATTAATATTTGTAAGGTTACCTGGCAGCCAGCAAGATCTAATCTAGTCTTTTTTGACTACTTCAAAGCCAACCCTGTCCGGGAACAAAACCATTGAGCTAAGTGGCACATATCATTAAACATGTGATTAGTGGCTACCAGTGATCATAATTAGCTTATTTCTTCCTGATTAATTTCAACTTAAAATTGTTAAATTGGAATTCATGTAACCCTAAATGGTTGGGAGGCCAGTGCAACTCCAGCATACCATTGTCACTGCTTTCCCACCCTGCTGTCAGCATCTCAGCTACAGCATCTGCTCCTGGCCCTTGATGCATCCCCAGTGAAGAGGCAGCCCTGTCTTTCCCAGAAGCTCTCTATGTCCTTGTCACCATGTACTGCCTGCCCTTTAGGAGCTCTGTATGTGCTGAAGCCGTGGTGTGAACCAGTCTCTCCCACAGTGGTGGATCTGGCACCTGACCTTGACTCTTCTCCTACAGATGAATGATTCCAATCACACAGAAGTACTGCATAGTAATGCAAAAATTTCGTAAAGAGAGGATCAAAATCCAGTGATGTCTAAATTGCTTTTTATATGCTATAGGTATCCTCTACACAGGGGAAGAACTTTAATTTGATTGATCAGAAGCTTATTATTGAAAAGAGTACATTAAGTCTCAAATATATCCTCAATATTACATATAAACCTGAAAGATAGTTCAGGTAATTCTTTTGGGAGATAATGTAGAATAAATTGTTCTAACAAAATCTGTGATTATCAGTGATTCTGCAACCCACTACCTTAGGATTTAAATTGCATGACTGTTTCCTACTTGGAAACTTTTCCTTTGCTTTTATTAATTCACTGGTGATTTTCCCAGTTCATATGAAATATGAGAAGACAGGGATAATAACAAAGATGAAATTGGTTATAAAAGTGAGAAAATAAGTAGAAACATTGTTTGAAAGGCAAGAGATAATTTGAGATATGATCTTGTCCTATTTTACTGTTTATCTGCCTTCCAATCTTAGACTCCTTAAGGAAACACAAGGCTAAATCAACACTGATTTCTTTATGTGCTTATTTTTGCCTCAGTTTTGCTGTCGGAAAAAAATAAGACAGACTATTGAGCAAGCATCCCTTCATGATACCTTCTCTGGCGAATACCAGAGTATAAATTTCTGGATATAAACTACTGCCTTGATTTTTTTTTCTTTTCTTCTTGTACCAATAATGCTCAATTTTTTCAAATTATCCAAAATTTGCAATTTTCTTTTTGGCTTTTTTCAGACTTCTATTTTGAGAGATGGAAGGGAGGAAGGGAGGAAGGAAGGAAGGGNGTTGTGAAAGCTGAGGAAAAAGTGCCAAGCTCTGGAGGTCTGAGGTGAAGTGGCAGAGATTAGGAAGGAGTGGAGGTGCGAGAGAGCAAGAAAGCAAGAAAGCAAGAAAGCAAGAAAGGAAGGAAGGAAGGAGGGAGGGAAGGAAGGAAGGAAGGAAGGAAGGAAGGAAGGAAGATGGTGAGTGTAAGAAATCTATGATGCTTGACCTCTGTCTATGCAAATTTGATCTCACAGGCCTTGAAAATGGATTATAAAGATTGTTGGTACAAAGCTTTACATGCATATGTAATTATTTTTATTACAATCATGTGTCACAGTTGTCATCTCAGACCTTACTGTTTATATATGGCTCAGAGGTTCTCTGAAATCCATGGGAGTCTTTAAACAGATAAAATCATAAGATGATAACTATATCAGAATGCATATACATTGATTACAGGGGCTGGTGACTATTAAATATCAAATGCACTATGAATATGGATGGCAATCAATTTTGTGTAAGACATTATTTATAAATGTAGTTGGCAAGAATGTCATCCATTCAAAAAATCACTTTTTTCTCTGGATTTGCACCCATTCAGTCATTCCAATCAGAGTATCTAAAAGTTTCCTAATCTATTGATGTAAACTGTCAGGATGGGTTGTTAACTTCAAATTTAGGAACTTATCATGCTGATTTAATATGTATCTACACATGAGACATGAAGATCAAATCCTGTGTATGTAATGCCACTAACAACAGATGGCTTAGAAGTCTGAAACCAGTCTGACTGCAGTGATCCCTCCTCATAAGGCAATTTGGCAATAAAATCTATAATTCAAGAGTGATTTAATTTTCTTAAAAATAATAAAAAAGTGCAAATAAGTGTCTACTTCTAACAAATTATGTCAAACTTTTACAAAGAAAACTGAATCCCAAAGATAGCAATAGAAAGGACATAATTTTGTAGAGATATTGCAAAAAAAAAATTCAGACTTCTGGAAGGATCACCAATATGAGTAAGAAAATGGTTTATCACCCATTATTCTTTCACCACTGGGCTTTCCAGTAGGATTGTCAACAAAATATGGTCTGACACGGAGATACTTTTTGATGTTATTTGCCCATGGAAAAACACATTATTACACTCCATGTCAGAAAAAAACCTTACATGTTGAATATATGGGGCATATTTGAAATATTCTACCTCCCACATTTCCAATTAACATTCTCAAAGCATTTTCATCTTCATGTAGGCACTCTTAAAGCCACAGATCCTCTGCTTATTTAGACTAGTATTTCATGAGTTTCCTTTGGAAGATGCTTTTCTGTTGTCTTTCCATGCAAAAATCATGCTACAGAGCACAGAGCAACGAGCAACAGCAGCTTAGTGAGTATCCAAGGCTTTTGTTAGACATATCTGGACTTGGAAATGGAGAAGCAGATATAGATCTGGCTGAAGTTAATATTGCCCTTATCCTACGCCATAAATATCCAACAGTAAATTAAAATAGTGAGGAAGGAAATACCTTTCTTAGAGATGAAAAAAAATATATGTAGGAAGATTGTGAGTAAAACCAAATCCCTTATGTTTTAGTCTTGTTTTACTGCAAAATCCTCCTTTTAGTTGTTTGGGAATTTTTTCTTTAGTGCCTGCACAGTATTCCAGGTGCTGTGTTATTCAGGTTCTAATTTCTATTAGAATGTCAGTCATTGAAATAAAAATGCAGTCTTATTTTTCATAGTTTATATTAAAGAAAAAAGTATAAGTGGTGTCATGTGGTCCCAAATAGTTCAAAACCCAAGAGTACTATTTGGTTCTGTAGACAGATGTTGATTTAGGGTTTCTGGAGATCTAGTCAGAGCACTCTGTAGATATAATCAATGTAGTTCTAATTAAAGCAACAGTCGTAGTTATCAAATTCAGTTATTGTAGTTGATAAGGAAATAAGCACCTGCATCAGAACAAAAGATTTTTTCTCTCTTATTAAGAAAGAAAATCCAATTGCTTCTTTCCCTATGCCATTCCTACCCTTTTTTCATTTCTCTCCACCCAGAAAAAAAAATCACAAGTATGATGGATTTGAGGTTTGAATTTTATGTGTTTATTTGTTTGCTTAAAATCTTTACTTAATTTTCTCTATACTCAGTAACAATAGTGTTTGTGGCTTATTTTCATTGTCTTGAGTCATTCCTGGCTTTGTCTGTGTGAAGTGGAAGAAGAGCAAGACTGTCTAGTCAGCTGGAGCTGCTGCCTAGACATCCGCTGAATGTTGTCTTGGGATTGTGTTTCTTACTATCCCAAAGCAGACCCATCTGGTCCTCAGGTAACAGAAACTCTGAAACATCTGTAATTTCTAAAGAGATTCAAAGTTCAAAAATAAGCTACTATCATACCTCTTCTTCCCATAAACAGTTTGTTTTGTGACATTATCTCTGCCCACAGTACATAATACAGAACTACTGCGTGTGTTCTTTAAAGCACAGAAATCTTTAAAAGAGATCAACAAAATAATGAAGATATATTTATAGGAACATGACAGCTACATGGCTGCATCAGACACCAAGCTTTTTAGTACCATGCAGCTTATTTAATTTTTTAATGGCATGTCACAAGGCAAGGAAAGGACTTATTTCTAGAACAATTAACCTATGGGATGGTGTAACAGAACTTTGTAAGAAAAAGTATGACTGAATCATTGTGCTCTTGTTTGATCGTCTCATGATTTTGATACAATATTAATTTATCCAAACAGTAGGAATAAGGACAGATCTTTAAAGTAAGTTGTAGGCATAAGAGTAATATAATATATGACTCATTCATCATGGTGAAAATAAACTGTGTCCTTGGAAGTTTCACAGAAAATCTATTTTGTACACAATTAAGCCATTTTGAGGTGTGTTGAATAAACGTTCATTTTATTTTGAAAAATTTTATACTGATATTACTGAATACATTATGGGTATTTATCTTAATTACATTTTCACCAGCATGGTTGCATTTATTATCAGAAATGCTGTGTATTAGCTGTTTAGACAATCAGCTTTCATTAGGCTACTTGATATCAAAGATCATTTAGATAGAATTCAAAGATTCTTATTGCTTTTAATATTGGCAATTGTGGATGTAGAATGGTTTCCAGGAGTTATCAAGTGCAAATCTGAATGATATCTGGCAGTCACAAAAATTTCACAAACAGTGACATGCCGTGTATTTCGTGAATTGTTTGAACATGTTGCCAATCATTCTTCTCTGCCAGTTTCAATCTATCAGTTGACATTTACTGGGTGCTGAAACATAGGGGCTCAGTTACCCAGTAAACTGAGATCTTCTGTACTCTTCTTTATTGCAAAAAAGATTCCTCCAGTGCTGGAAGGAAAAAGATAAGAATCCCCTATATTATATTTTTATATTAACACCATGGACCCAGTATTTAAATACTTTCAAAGAAAAAAGCAAAAAGAAAAGCTATTCAATATTTTGTGTGCTTTGTCTTCAAATAACCTTATTGCTTAACTTTAAATAACTAAGAGTATTGTTTCTTGAGTTTTTGGGGTTTTTTTCTGAGAAAAGAGCAGAACTCTTCTGTGCAGAAAAAGCAAAATAAGGTGGCAAGAACATTCTATATCCAGTGAAAAATCTTGCTGTATTTTGTCCTGACCAAGTCAGAAGGCTGCAGGTGGTGGCTGGGTGTCAGGAACTGGAAAGCAGAGACAATGAGGTGGTCATTACTGCAGTGTAAGCTCAAAATCAGCCTTATCTAAACTGGACTACTTACAGTGTAATGCATTTCTCTGGAATTTTCTTAGTTACTCTAGATCTCCACAATCTATAGGCTTCTGAGTGCTGCCAACATTTTCTTACTTGGTCCCTGCAGTCTTGACTGAAGTGACAGAAAGGTCAGAGTGTCACTGATGCGCTGGCTCATACTCTCCAGGACCCTTGAAATTTCTTAACCTGTCTAACTGTGACCTCTCAGTGAAATCAGCTCCTGTGACATTTCACCAATCACCAGGAACATGTGTATATAATATCTGAGTGTTTTTTTTTCCTAACAGATCAACTTAGTTACATACTGTGATTATCTATCTAATCTGAACTGGAAAACCAGTAATCCATTTATGATTTCAAGTAAAGGCAACATGCAGCATATTTAGAAAGCTGACAATGTTTATGGCTAAAATAGAAGACAATAAATCTAGTAATAAATACTCATAAGTACTAAAAAGTGAGTGGATCAGAAGATTTTTTCAGTGTTCCAAATATGCAATAGTTTTATAATTTACTATAAATTTAAATAATGTGTTAAATTATTGCAAGTAATGTAACAATCTTATACTACTCTTGCCTTAGAGATTCTAGTATAGTCTAGTAGAGTCTTTTGATATACTTAAAATGTTCTACTACATTTTTTGTGTTGCGGATATTCACAAGTATGTGGAAATCCACTCAACATTTCATATACATTGAGATCAGTTTCCCTACATACATTAAAAAAATATTTGAAATGAAATCCACCAACTTTTCAATATCACTACTCTAGCTGTAAGTATTTAGTTTTCATTTCTTTATCTTACTGAGGAAGAGAGCTGCTGCTCTGAAGTTCCACAATAATGGTCCTGAGCCAAAACCCCCAACATCTGTAGTCATACCCAGTTCAAACTCATCCAACACACCTAAATGAAAAATTTAGGCAAAGAGAATCACAGGGCTTATTTTTATTATTATTTCTCTCTCGTAAACATACAAATTTGTATTTAAATAGGTTCCATTTTCTGTTTAGGAACTTTTAAAAAATAATTGTGGTGGGGAGGGTGCTTGATGAGGGACTGAGAGATGTTACATTTGGTAAATGATCTCTTGAAGATTTTGCATTTTCTTTATAATCATGTTGGCCATTTACTATAATTTTATAGTAATGTTCCTAGTTCAATGATAATTTTAATAGCCATTTTTCAATTTGGACTCTGCTAGATATGTTTATCCCCTTAGATTAACTACTAATTATTTCAATGATAGGATTCCAGTTATACTGTCTATGGACACACCATATAAATTAAACTACTCATTGCTTTTGGAAAAAAAACCACCCCAAGTTATTAATGTGTTCATTTCTGAGTCATTGTTTATTTCCCTCCATTATAAAAGATTTATGAGATTCATTAGATTGTGGTAATTATCATTTTAGACTCATAAGTTTTTTTATTTATGCAAGCTTTGCTGGTGATGAAGTACACTGCTACTTACAAGTCAGGTTTGATAAGTAGTAAATGCAGGATAATGAAACCAGTCAAAATATGTTTAAAGGACACCAAAATGTGTTGTGCTTTATTCATAGAAACACCTTAGCTTGACATTTCAAAACAACTGCATTGTCTCTGAAGAAGAAAAAGAATCTCTTGGAGCTATTACTATAGTATTTCTAGAAGAAATATAGTCCTAAAAAAATAATAACAGCTATGCTAACACCACATCATCTTCAGCATAAAGATGAGATTGTCCAATCTAACATGTCACTACAAGAAGATATTACATGGTGAACTTCTGAACTAACCATTGGCCTTATCAGCTCTCCAGTGCTCCCCCAACACATTTATACCCCGTCCGTCATCTGCCTTTTGCTTGGCAATGCAGTTCTGCTTGGCAGTGTAGTTACAGCCCAGGCCACCAGTTTACCTTTGAGCCTACAGTCCAAACTAATGTGCCCAGCACTCCTTTGAGCTGACCTCCCTCATCCATTTTCAAAGCTTTTAGCATGTCAGTCTAAAATCGCAATTTCCATACATCTGTGCCTCTACTGCCTCTTTTGAATGGTGAAGATAAATCATTTATAAATCATCAAATAATTTTAATCTGTCTTGTATTACTTTATCAGGTTATTCTGAAGTACTGATTTTTAATATTACACAAAAGTGCACACAGAACATTTTTTCGTTGCCTATTTAAATTTGTCAACAACTAATTTAAAACATTAGACAAAAAAAAAAAAAAAAAATAAACAAAAAAAAACCAGGCAAAA
>VXBB01008858.1:103234-125741 GCA_013399915.1 Illadopsis cleaveri | reverse complement strand
TTTTTTTTTTTTTTTTGGAGGGGCTGGAACCTTAGAGCTAAGATGTGCACTGCAGCTCCCACAGCTCCGCGAGTCACTCTGTGCCAGGTGAACAGCACAATTCCCATTTACCCCATGGGTCCTTCAGCTTCTCTCACAGTGAATTAGACCAAAGCAAAACCAACGTCCCCTGTATCGATCCTGCTGGAACAGTGAAGGCAGCTGTGATCTGCTCATGTATACAATACACACATAAGCATTACTTTAGCTCGCGGGACACATGGCAGCAGCAAAATGTGGAGCAGTAGGAAGCAGGGGGTGTTTGTGGCTATGACTTCTCTCTCCCCAAGTAGCTGTTAACATATAAAGCCCTGCTTCTCTGGAAATGGCTCAACATCTGCCTGACAAAGGGAATTGTGAATGAACTCCTTTCTTGCTCTGCTTGTATGTGGAGATTTTCTTCCTTTCTTAAACTGTCTTGATATTGGCCCATGGGCAATTATTTGCTTTTGCTCTTCTGATTCTCCGCCCCATTCTATTGGGGCAGTGAGAATTGAGTGAGTGAATGAGTGAGTGTGAGTGACTGAGTGAGTGATGCTTAGCTGCCTTCTGTGATTAACCCACACCACCTGTGAATATCAGCGTAGACATAACTCGACAAATATTGATTAGTTTAATACTAATTGCTTTGATGATGGACCATTGAACACCTTTTCAATTTTCTTTGATCACTTGGTGGAAAAACAGAACAGCAAAACTTAAAAAGTATTATTTGCATAATACAGATTTTTGCTTCATAAGTCTGGAACCAGCATTCCTGAAGTGAACAAGTAACAAATTGCCTGGTTTGAAGAACAAAAAGTGAGAAGTCAAAATTCCTTTTCATGCTTTATCAGTAATTTAGAAGGCAAGAGTACAAGGTAGGGATGTTTCCACTTGATTTAGTGTGTTGTATTTTGCTATCATGTACTTCATTTTTAATTAAACATACTGTAACCCTGTTGGGAAAGTTGAGCTTTAATTGCATATGAAAGTTACTGAAAGAAAGTTCAGGATTTCATTCTTGATGAGGTAATAACACAGTTTTCTGGAATTTGCATATTTTTGCCATTGACCTCTCTGAAAATTACAATGGAAACATGAGGAAAATATATTCATAATGATGCAAATAGGTGAAGTAAAGTAATTTCTACATAAAAAGCATTTTGAATTCAACAGGGGTTGTATTAAAATAACCCTTGTTTTATCACTCTACTGCTCTTATCCAAGGATACTTTGGGAATCTTGTTAGATATGAACAAAAATGATTGAATTTTGCAAATGAGATCACTCATTCTGAGAGGAGAGGAGGGTAAAAACTAATATATCTAACATGTACTTTCCTCATTTACTTGACAAATGAACTTTTAACATTAATTCTGAGGATAGTTCAAAGTTAGGTTAATGTGTCTTAGAAAAGTCATGAATTCTTAAAAAATATGTGAACTGGTTTGCTGCTCCATAGTTCTATATGAAAAATTGGGATATATATTTTTTCTATGAACATTGATTACTTTGTCTATGCATGTATATATGTGTATATGAAAATATGCATCAAATATAAATTTCTTATTCTACCATAGCTTTAGTAGTTTTTTGTTTAAACCACATTATTTGAACAAATAAAATTACAGAGATATTGTCCATGATAACACCAACTCCCTCCCCATTTTATTGCATGTTTCTATATTAAAAAATTCTGCTCTGTTTTGCCACAGTTTAACTTTTTTAAACATTAACTATTTAAAGTTGTGCTTCAAAAAATTCAGTGCATTTAAACACGGATAACTCAGGCATATTAGGAAAAAAACAAGGCTGCATAAAACCAGTCCTATCTGCCGTATGTATAAAGCATGAGTGAAGAAGGTTTTAAATACTTTTAGCTTCCTTATGCCATGAAACAGGGAGTAAAAGAAAACCCTTTTGTTAGACTAAAAAAACCCCAAACACCTGAATTTAGATACCATAATATCAGCTACCACAAGTGCAAAGAGATCCCCAAGATTTTGAAAGTAGTATTTTCAAGTATCTCTGAAATGAGAGCATATTTTACTTTCCTTACTTCTTAAATGGGGAGGAGGAAAAATCAGACACAGATGGAGACTTGAAGTCATACTGAAATAACGCACAGCTGGAGAAGTAATTCAGAAAAAACCTTTGCCTGCATTGTTCCTGCACCAGTTGAAATATGGAGGTAATAAAAGGCAAATCAATAGCAGTTAGGGTTTGGAACAGTGACCAGAGTAGGCAGAGGCTAGAGAAAGAGCTGGAGAATGCAAGTTTATACCAACACTGTGGCAGGAAACCTCAGCAGCAGGGAATGAACGTGAGACAGCAGTAGTATAGACTCCTGTATCTGCAGTGGATAGACTCCTGTTTTTTCAGGAAGGTGCAATGGAGTCACTCATTGAATGCCAGAAAATCTGAAATCAATCTGCTAATACTTTCAAGCACCTGGAAACCATCTAGCTGTGTGGCAATGTGCCTGACCTAGAAGCACTGTTGAGGAACAGGACATAGAGAGTAAGGTTTGTTGGTGTACACTTTTGCACTTATTGCTCTGTGTGGCTGATCGTTGGCTTGGAGTCCAGGCAGAATTAACTAGACTAACTGCAAAAGACTTTGTAAGGACAGTCAAAAAAACTCATTCTGAAAGATACCTTGCCATTCATCTTTGATTCACAAAATTAGGAAACATATTTGTGATAATTTTAAAACATCTGCAGAAACTATTACTATCCCATGGTCATTTGTTACTGTCCCATGAGTGAAGCCTTTAAGTGTCTGCTTCTGTGCACAAGTAGCTGAAACTACAATTAAAAAAGTACTGTTATTGATGCGACATTGATATGAATCCAAGCTGTGTCATACAGCTGATGCATACAACTCAGGCACAGGCACACAAATGCTGGCAGATAGAAGTGTCTAATCTGTGGGGACAGTAACTTCTTCAATTTTGACAGTTTACTCATGAAAAAGCAACTATTTGTACCATCAGATCAAGTAGCTGCAACCTTAACTGTGATGATACTACCAAAAAAATCACATGATGTTATGTTTGTTTCTGATTTTGTTTTTTTTTTTCAAATATGCAAAAGAAAGACAGAGTTATGACAAAATACTTTATTCATACTGCAAAGTCAAAAGCTTGAGTGAGGAAAAAGCTTCACAACCTGCCCACCCTTTAACCACATAGTAATAGGCAAAAGAGGATGGAGGAGTTACATATATGGAACAGTCTCAAAGATAGTGTCTAGAGAAGTAGAGAGAAGTTCTAATGAGTTTAAGCAAGTTCAGCAATACTATTTTTTCCAGGAGGAACCAAGTCTCATTAAGTGCACAAAGCAAAAGGATTATTGTATAGCGAAGCCTATTGCTCCCTGTAGAATTTTCAGTTAATTATTTGCCAAGACTGGAAGATCTGCACCTAAGAATAGATGAGGAATTTTCATAGCTAAAGCCACTGAATTATGTTCTGATAAACTGCCTCTATATCAATTTCAGATTTTGTGGATGATGTTGTAGATTTTTAATGACTATTTCATTCATTGAGTGATGTAGTAGATATAGAACAAGAATCTATATTCCTTATTTCCTGATAGCAAATCTTTTGAAAAATGAAGACTGCTATCCTATGGCTCCCTATTCCTGCAATTTCATATTTGTAAAAAGGGAGAAACATGCTCTGAATAAGTTAGTAACTATGAGTCACTAGTATGGTAACAATATTGTACAATAAAACAAACCAACCTGAACAAAACTAAAACTAAACAGTTCTGTACTGGTAAAGACCAGCACTACTTCTTGAGCAGGGAGAGAGTAGCATGGTCATGAATATTCTGTGATTGTTATGAGCATGTTCCCTGTTAATTGATGTATCAAAAGAAGAAAAGTTTGGGAATAAATTACATCACTACAACCAGAAGCTATACAAGAATATTTTTATGTCTTGTTTTAAAAATTTATTTTTTGAATTACAGATTGTCTACTTTGAAATATTCATGACCACTAGCAAAACAAAAAGTGCAAAGTGCAGATAACTCATATTACATCTATGAAGATATAATAGTAGAGACACTTCAGACATTCGCACAGGTGTGAAATGCTGCCAAATCAATGAACTTAACTACGGAATATTACAGACCTGCTGAGAAATATTGGTAAAGTTAAGTGCATATCAAAGCATGATCAGGTAACAGGTTATAATTCCTGGTTCACTGAGGCCTTAACTCTGAATTTATAAATTTCCTCTTGGAAATTCAAATTTTTTAGGCAAAATGAGATGCTGATGGCTAATTTTTGATCATGCCTGATTTTGTGAAGCTTGAAGGATTTCACCCTATGTGTGACATTTAACAGGAAACTGTTCTTTCTCTTTGATTGTGTAAACTCCCTATGAAAGTAATCCTGGAAAAAATGCCCTCTCTGAAATTTTAGTCTTTCCATTTGATATGCATCCCATAAGAACTATAATTTAATTTTTTTTCATATTGTTAACAAAGTTCTTAGGATAATCAGGATTTTTTCTTGGACATGGAAGGCTGAATAGGACACTCTCCTGTTCATTACTTGAGTAGATACATTCTGTGGGATTTCCATTCCTTTACCAGAATGGGCTCTTTGCACACTCTGCATTCAGAAAGTTCAAAGAACCACGATAAGCCAACAATATTTATCTTTAGTGGAGTGGCTTTTAGGCACTTATACAACAACTCCACTTGAATGAATTTTATTGCTCTTATTTTTTTTTACTGTCTTTACATTTGGCAGTCTCCTGATTGATTTTATGACCTGCCATCATACAGCATAAAGTTCATGAATTTAATTTAGTCTTTGACCCCATGCTCTATGTTTCTGTACATTGTAGAACCCTTAACTTCATGAAAACCAAAAATGCCTGTCTGTTTCTTTGGTTAATAACTTCAGTTATAAAAATATTAAGCAAATATTTTCTAGGTTGTTCCTTTACTAGCAAATTTTTCACTTGGTTCTAATGAAGAAATAAACAAACCAAAGCAAAGAAACATAGAAACAAAAGAAGTAAACAATATAGAACAAACCAACACCCAAAGAAAAGCAATCTCAAACTCCAGCATCCTATGACTGACGATTAGGGTGTGATGTGTATGGAAATCATCTGCATGGGGCTTCATTTTGCATCACAGACCATGAGAATAAGAAAAACTGGAAGTATCAAATTAAAGATCAGATTTAGAGAACCAGTCTCATGTTCTGTATCTCAAAACCCCTTCAAAAGTACTCAAGGGACTGAGAAATGTCAAGAATGCATTCTGGTATTAGAGACTATTCTTTAATATTGGCAAACTGAAATTAAGGTCCATCATTTAATGATGGTTTATATTTCCCACACTGATAAAACAAATGCCTCCTAGTAATTATTTTTTTTTACAGCATCATGTCAAAAGTGAAGTTTTCCATTACTTCTACATCTCATAGTAGTAACCAAGATAACTCTGGGGATCTTAAGAATTCAGGACAAAAACAAGCTTATTGTCAATATCATTGGTATTTATTTTTTGTTCAATTATTTATGGAGACTTCTTTTTTCAATAACACTGTGTTCCTGTGCCAATTTTTTCCTTCCTCACCAAACCAACAGAATTTGTAGAAGTGCCCATACCCACATTCAAAAACACACACAGGGAAAACGCTATTTGTGAGTTTCCTGCAAACCAGAGATAGCTTAGGATACTTCAATCCTATTGATCCTTCCTGCTTAACAAACAAATTTTGTAAAGAAAACCTTACTTTAAGAAGTTAATATTTTGTATACATCTACTGGCATAGATACACACATATACATATACAGAAATCTGCACTTCAGAGGACCAGTTCCTTATGAACTTACATCTTATCAGCAGCTTAATGTTTTTTCCTAAGCTTTTCTTCATGCTCAAATGTATTCTTCATCTTTTTCTTCTTAATCAGATGCATAATTGTTACCTTTCTATAAAAATAAAAGAGCCTAGGTAAAACCACATGTCAAGATTTAGTCCTTTTTTGATAACCCAGTATGAAGTCAAAACACATAAGCATTTTAAATTGTTGGTTTTGTTTTGGTCTTTTTCCTAGCTTTGAACTCTGAGTTTTTGAGTTGAATAGAAGTTCAAATTTAATTTTATAAACTTGGGGAGAAATCTAGATATTTAACTCTCGCTAAGTGATGGAACATATAGAAGTAACTTGTTCTGAAGACATAAACGGGTATATATTCATATACTGTATCTAGAAGACTTAGGTAACAGCAAAAGATCTAAAAAGATAAATGGAAACATGTTTATCTTGATAGAAATTCATTGATTAAGTACTCATTTACAATTCTGAGCACAAACCTAAGTACTCTGGAATATAATCCATGTTACAAATTCCCATAATCAAAACTTGCATTGTTGTGCTTTAAGAACATTTGAGGAAAGTGAAAAGGCAGAAATCGTATTTAACTCAGTGATGGGAGGAGTGTATCTCGTAAGAATGTGTGGTGATACATATATTTTCTTTCCCTTAGTACTTAATAATATTGAGTGTCAGTTACATTTTCTGTGGGCTTGAAATGCTGAACCTGAAACAGGCAGGCCTCTGCAGCATTGGTGAGATCTTTATCAGGATGAATATCCCAGTTACTGGTCAGTTCAGCTGTTTCTATGGTTACAGATTAATTCAGTGGCAGGAAAGGCAGCCTTCAGTATATATATTTCTTGGACTGGGAACATAAATCAAAGTCAAATATCTTGAGGGACAGCTACATTTAACTGTGGTGTAACAAGTTTTCAACATCTACAATTTCTTAACTGATACTTAATAAGCAACTTTCACATTTAGGAAAAAAACAGCAAAAAACAAACAAACAAACAGAAAATTCCACTAAGATAGCTATTTAAGAAAAGGAATAATGTAGAAGTAAACATTCCAACACCTACAGTTTGGGAACTATTTTTAAATCAATTTTTAAATTCTGAAGATAACAATTAAAGATAATTACAAGATTGTGGCTTCAACATAATGAATAACTATATAATGAGGGTTATTTGATTAAATCTCAAATAAATTACAATTTCAGTAGCATTTTTTATCAAAATGCATTTCTGGGTAAGATCACACTAGTTTTAGAGTCTGTTTTGTACATGACATTAAGGAAATAAAGTTCAATCTTCTTATAAATATGCTNTAATTCAGTTTAAAGTGAAACACCTTCACAGAGAGAGTATTTCTAGTGTTGTTTAGTCAAATGCGGATGCTAGGTCTTTTGGGTGGTAGATGTTGATACTCAACCTGTAGAAGCTGAGAAATCACTAGAAGAATTTTAAAAAGAGTAAAATTAACAAAAAAACTGATATCCAGAGCAAATATACCAAAATAGACAAAACTAGTATTGCATCAAATAGAGATAATATCACTTTTAAATTTTGTTATATGTTTATTAAACACATCTTTTTAACTTTAAGACAAAAATTATGTGGAAAATATCACTGTAAATGTTCCTGTAGAGCCCAGAGTTCTAGACAGCAGGAAGCAGTCTAGGATACCTGGATTCTCTGCTTCAGATGCATCAGATAACTGATGAACAAAATCTGAATTAATATAATAGGAATTCTTCCCATTCATCCAGTTGTAAGTTAAAAGAGGAACCAGAGGGCCTATAAAACAGGGAATTACTGGCTACCCTTTTTTTGTAAGTATCTATAAAAAAGGTTTATTAAGGTATTACAGTATCTTATATGTAAAGTATCACATTTAATAAAAGGGATAGTTATGAGCAATCATGTGCATTTTTCAAATATGCACTACATTAGGTTTTAATACAAAAAGTGATACATGATGATACGTGATACATGATAAAGATGTGATACTTCCTAGAGCCTTATAAAAGTTTTTTGCCAGGAGTTGAACTGGTCTTCATATTATGAAAAGCAAATGAAAAATTGACAGGTGTGTATTGAAAAGACAGTTAGGATGGCTAGAGCACATTGACATTATACTTTGGAGCTAAAGGACTGGGTAAACATGAAGTAAATGGGCTGTCTCTTATCTCATATAGAAGTTACTAAAGCAATTAACAGTTTCATAAAGAAACAGAATGATGAGCTTCATCTTTCCCACTTAGCTTCCTATGGCAAATGTCTTCATGACCTTTCTCAGTGAGGAAAATCCAGTCTGCCCAAATCTTGCCTGTACTTACATGCTTAACACTTTCTATGTCTCAGATGGGTAAGCCAGACAGCTGATTCCCCAGGTTTTCAGGTTTGTACTCAGATATAGTACAAGTAGAAGTACAAGACAGAAATACAATACTTTTCATGGCTATATCAAAGTCCATGTCATGAATTCAATTGATCTTAGTATTGTGTTGGACAGATGAAAATGGGGAAAGAGATACAGGAAGAAAAAAAAAAGAGACAGAGATATGTGAAATGAAAAAGAATACAGCAGCTATAGCATGATTGCTAAACTGCATTCCTGAAATGGTTTAGAAAAAGTAGACTTGTATTCCTGCCTGTACAGCCCTTCATCCTAGAGCAGGAGAGGCAAAAAGTGGCAACATGGCCAGAGCATTCTTTGAAATGTGTTTTATATTACAACACAGCTGGAAACAAGAGACAGCATTTCTTGCATCCTTCCTGGAAAAGAGAGACACTCATCTTAAATAAGGTTGAATAAACTCCCTACAAGAGTTGTGTGGCTCTCATTGATCTCTATGCAGAAGAAAGGCTACACAAATGGCCATGTGACTAAATTTCAGCAAGGCAAACCCTGAATTGAATGTTAAACAAGAGTATCTTATTCCAGAATAAAATTTTATGCTGAATTTATTTTTATTGTAAACCAGTTTTTTTCCTTCTATTTTTTTTTTTTTTTTAATTTACCAATATATTTAAGTGACTTTACAGCATCACATATAGGGACAGTAACACATACTCATGCATCACAAAGTATTAGAAAATTTAGAAATATGGCTGTTGAGTCTAACCAGCTCAGACCAAGTCCTAAACACTTCCTGGGTGTGAAGTCAAGTTAACAGAAATTGGTTTCCTAAATCCAGAAGCCATAATAAAACATTGTAGTTAGACCAGTGTTCAAGTGCTTAAAAATGAATGAGAAATCTGTTTCTCTTTAACACGAGTGATTGCCCATTTATTCTACTCTAGTCAGTATAGATCTTGGACTATGGCAATAACATAAAAACAAAGTTTTCTGGAGCAGAGACCCTGGTGAGCAGAACTGGTGCGGCAGAAGGAAATAACACTATTGATCAATTGCTTCAGTGACTATTGGTATTTTAGCTGGTAACAGAACCAATGAAAAATGTGCTTTCATTAAGAGTGATTTCTAAAATACGTTTAGGCAATTAGAAGAAATACATAATTGAAGGTACTTGCACCTAGAAGAAGAATGAAGTGTAAAAAAATGAGGAAAGTACTCTAAAAATCCATTCTCTATTTTTATGTCCTCACAGCTAAAATATACTCAGAGATATGTCAACAATATCTTCTTTTTTTTTTTTAAACTCAACAAGTTTCATTAGCATTAAAAGTAATGATCTTTAAGGCGAATGAGTGACATGAAATAGCTAACGTTGCAAAATTAGTTATTATTACAAATCAAATTTTACCTGGCTGAATCATTTGTTCAAATAATATTAATTGTAAGTTTGTACTAGTTTTTAATGAAATAACTATTCACCAAAACAGTTAACCATGATCATTATTAATTCAAAAGCGCTCATTTTTTTTTTTTTTTTTTCCTTCTTCTTCTCTTGATATTATTACTTTTGAGCAATGTTAAGTTCTGGAAAAAGATATTTTCAGACATGATTTACCAAAAGATTCCTTGTCACATGAATTTATATTATGGGTTAAGGTTAACATCTTTTTTACTCTACTGTACATATATGTATCCCCAAATTGGAGGTAATTATTTGGAGGAGAATATTAGTTAATTAAGAAAATATATTACAATTTATGGATTAAAAACTTATATTAACATATTCTGTCTGTCTTGTAGCTTTAATATATACAGCTGGAGGGCATATCTTAGTAGCTTTCGTATAGTATTTGGAATGACTAGTTTCCTACACATGGGTGCATTCAGGTTCCAGGGATATGGAGTCCAAACTTCTTACAAGAGCAGATACTTTGAAAAATGAACCACTTATAAACCAAATGATACCTATGCTCTTCTTAACACAGGTTTTAGATGAACTCCCTTGCAAGTAATTTTGTCCAAAATGAAGGTAATATGGTTTGAGCAATTGTTCTAACATGGACTGAAGAAGGATTACACTATATGGCTCAAGTTTCAATCTCCCCTTCCACCTTTCTTGTAAAGATTTCAGCTTATTAAACATTGAAGTCCAGAGAAAGACATATTGACTTAATAGGACCACAGGGCTGAAAGAACATGTGCCTCTGAGTCTAGGGGAAGCATGACAATTTAATTGACTCTGCCTTTAAAACATAAAACAAGAAAACTAATCAAACCAAACCAAACAAAAAATAAACTGAAAAAACCCCAACTTTTTCTATTGTGCCACTGTTCAAGATAAGGCAGTGGAGCTGGTTAAATCTAGTCTGACCATCAGTGGCAGATTTTACTCTAATTGTTTAGGAATGCTATGACATCCAGGCAGGATGTAAACCTGCGTAGGCTCTCCTGAAGGTCAGAGGATATTCCTTTCTAAACACAAAGACTTGATCGATCTTGTAACTGGAGCCACTTATACTTTTTTATAAGTTAATAGAACAAAGTAGTAGGAGATGTCCAGATTCATTGCCATTAACAAAGAAATCTAAGATTGTTATTTCCCTCTGCATGGTGAAACCTCATTATTCCTTAGAGAATAACTTAATCCTGGTTTCCTTTCTCAGATAAAGAGGAGGAACAAGAATGAACGATTTTCTAATTAATATTGAGCTTTCTCTCTTTGTGGTTGATTCCCTGTTCATTTCAGAAGTTTCAGCCAGTGTTTATTTCCTGTAAAATTCCCCATGGAGAAGTGGCAACCACTTTGTCACACTAAAGGCAAACATTTCTTGCCATCACATCTTTTGCACTACTTTATTGGAGGGATATGTTTATGGAATGTGTTTGCTGTACCAAGACCTGCAGGCAAGGCCTAAAACAGGATAATAATGAGGGAAACACGGGTAATAGGTTACTCTGTGTAACTGAATTGATTAGGGACATGTTTGGAACCAGATTTTAGGAGCCTGAATAGGTTTCATGAGAATGCACTAGGATTTAGGCACCAACTCAGGCACCTGATTCTTTATTTAGGGCTTTGATGGACCACACACAAGGCACTACACCTTGCTGTCTCTCTGGCAGTAACATCAAGTTAAGGCCATCACTGGGTTTGTGTCATCACTTTAAGAGCTGTTGGAATCATAGCTCTATTAATTTCTTACAGAGACTCCCAAAGTTTATTTAGTTTATCTTGACATTGTTTATTATTGACTCTCATTCTTATCTGAGCTTATGGATAGTGAATTTATTAGTGATACATTAATTTAAAATTATCTTTCAGAGGAGGTAAGCATGCCAGTGAATTCACTTAGAGAGTGAACATCTAGTCAATCTAGAAACTGAACAAGTCTATTTCATGGATTACAAGGGTAAGACAGAAATACTGATGAGTCCATTTTTACATTTGTAGTTGACTATGAATTGTGCCATTTGTTTTTTCTTGGGTGAATGATTGATTAACTTAGCAATTTATGATTAGTCGTTTGCCTTGCTATTGTACTGTACAAGTTGTTCTGGAGTGTGCTCTTAACAGTCACCATCTGTGTGCTTAGCAAATCAAACAGTGTGACATTCATTTCTGTGCCATCCATGCAACCCCTGGGGCTTCTTTCAGGTTACTGGTCTCTCTAGTCTGTAGGGCTGTGGTTGAATAAATCTGAGCAAAAGTGGGGGTTTGTCTGTCTGATTTATTATTATCATATTATTATCTCCTTCTTCCCTCCCTCTCCACTTCTTTCCCTCCTTCTCTCCTTGCTTCACTCTTATTCTCCCCTCTCTGTAAACCACAACATTTTCCTTTAACATTTTCTCCTGAAATTATAAATTGTTGCTATTATTGTTGTCACTATTATTATAATTTCATTATCCAGGAATAGATATCCCAACAGGGAAAAAGTTCACTTAATGCTTGAGGTTTGAAAAAAGCATTGAAATTATAATGGGAGATATTAGGAAACTTTACTTATAGCTTCAGAATCACAGCATGGTTGAGGAAAGAACAACAGAAGAAGGGAGCTCTGGACTTCATCTTGTCCAACCCACCTGCTCAAACAAAATCTCTTAGACCCCGTTTCCCAAGACCACGTCCAGGTCCTTTTGAGTATCACCGCAATCTCCCTGAGCAAGCTGTGCTGGAGGTCAGTCACTGTCACAATAAAGCTGTGCTTCCCAATGTTCAGAGGGAACATTGCATAACAGTTTGCATAACAGTTTGCATAACAGTTTGTGCCTGTTGTCTCTTCCCTGCCATTGGCAACTCCTGAAAGGAACCTGGCTCCATCTTCTTTGCACCCTCCCTTTCAGGTATTTACAAATCTTCATGAGCTCCCTCCTGACTACTCCCTTCTCCAAGCTGAACGATCCCAGGTCTCTCAGGGTCTCCTCACTCATGGGAGAGATGCCCTTAGTCATCTCTGTGGCCCTTCTTTGGACTCTCTCCACTATGTCCATGCCTCTCTTGTACTGTAGAGCTCAGAACTGGGCACAGCACTCTTGGTGTGGTCTCANTCCCTCCTGACTACTCCCTTCTCCAAGCTGAACGATCCCAGGTCTCTCAGGGTCTCCTCACTCATGGGAGAGATGCCCTTAGTCATCTCTGTGGCCCTTCTTTGGACTCTCTCCACTATGTCCATGCCTCTCTTGTACTGTAGAGCTCAGAACTGGGCACAGCACTCTTGGTGTGGTCTCAGCAGCACTGGCTAAAGGATCCTGTGACTTATCACACTCACATAAGCAATCCTAGAACTACAACGTGAAAACATGCAAGACTTGGCTCTGGATCATGGCTCTGATCCTTCTCCTTGAGAAAAACAGGGTTATAGACAAGATCATAAAATATTTTTTTAATTCTTATGTTGGCTAAACAAGGTATGATCAAATGTTTAACAGAAATAAGCAATAAAATGAATTTTCTAGGTTAGATTTGTAAATTATTCAGAAAAGACCTTTTTAACTTTTGCTATTAAGTTACTATATGAAAACTAATACCATCATCATTCATTCTTAAAAATTGCTGTTTCCAGTAATGAGAATTTAATGATATTACCTGTCAGTATTTTTGCTAAAAGTTAAGAAAGTTGCAGTTGTTATTTTATAAAGGAAAAAAAAGAAAAGTGTTTTTATAAGGGAAAAAAAAAAAAAAAGAGGTGCTTTTTTCTTGTACAGCTACATTTTTTAAAATATAATTTGAGAAAAAGGAAATCTAAACATCTCCCTTTCTCTTTCTCTCATTATGTTCTTTTGCTGTATAGTCAAAAGTCTGAGATTAATGTACAACCTATGGACTGGTCCATAGGTTGTACATTAAATATACTGGAGTATATTTAATTAAGTGTACTTGTATTGAGACAGAAGAGGAATTATATTACTGGGTCAGATAGTCCCCAAGTGTACTTTGATTACAGCTCTAAAACATTATATATTTTTATGTTGGCATTGGACCAATTAAAATATTGCCAGTAAAAAGCTATGAGCTAGAAAAAAACCTCTAAAAATAACATCTTGTTAGTGCACATATCTGCTTTCTGTGTAGGTTCTGCTTCAGGGTTTTACTGCTGTCAATACTGCTGACAAAAAGCTGTAAAACCACAAGCTGTGCTCTATTCTGCCTTGTGCATCATCAACAAAATTGACAGTTAACACTGATTTTGAAATCTGTATTACTGATGGCTAAAAATGCATATCAACGGATATTGAATTGCAAGATAGCCTGCAGTCTTGTGCTGAAAACAAAAGGGATGTGAAGAAAACACAAAACACATAGAATGAAAATTACTGTTGTATAATTACTTGAAAATAGAATTAAGCTTTTGCCTCAATGACTTTTTAAAAGATCTTCTGTGTCTGATAGTTAACAGTTCTGTCTTTCTATAAGCCAGAGTGATGAATAAATGATTTGGGAAAACAATGACCCTCTTTTCCCCTTAGCCATTTCTTTTCTTGTCACATTGATGCACCATGAACCATAGCTCAGAGCAGAGCAGTTTACCACTAAGTTTACATATTAATTCCTCCAAAAGACAGCTGCTGGTTCACATACCTTTTCAACTAATTCAAAATGTCTGTCATGTAGGCAGCTTGTACTCCCTCACAGGCAATTTCATGGATAAATGTCAGAAGGTGGGAGCCAAACTGAGCTCATATAGCACAAATATTTATGTAATTTGTTCATTGTTCTTCAGTTTTACCTCTTAATCAGACTCTGGTGTCTGACACAGGCCAACATTACACTCAGAACTTGAGGTGAGGTAACATCAATACTGAGATAGAGCGGGATAGTCACTCCATTTGACCAGTCAGCTGTGCTCTGCTTAAAGCACCCTAGGATACTTTTGGTCTTCTTGGCTGCCAGGGAACATCATAAGCTTATATTGAACTTCACAACAAACAAACATCTCAGATCTCTTTCTGCAGAGCTTCATTTCAGCCTCTTGTCCCCCACTCTATGCATGCACCCAGGCACAAAGTATTATATTGCTCCAAGTATAGAATTCAGTACTGGCTGTTGCTCAGTTTCACATGGTTGATGTTTGCCTATTACTCTAATTATCAATATCACTCTCAAAGGTCTCTCTGCTCTCAAGGGAATCAATGACTCCTCCTAATCTGTTATCTTCAGCAAACTCTGTGTGACCTAACTCCTGTGTCCAGGTCATTAACAGAAACATTGAAGAGAATGTTCTCTCAAATTGAGCCCTGAGGGAACGCCACTTGGGGCTGCCTGCCATTTAGATGCTGCCTCCATTACTTCATCACTTTGAGCTCACCATTTCAGCCAATTATTCACCTACCACGTAGTGTACATGTTCAGCTATGTGCTTGACACTTTTTCCATAAAGATGTTGTGAGAAATGGTATCAAAACTTTTTCTGAAATCCAAAAAAGCATGCCTACTGCCTTCCCTTCATTCATTAGGGAAATATTCTTGTCATAAGTTAATAAGTTTTCACTTCATGAATCCATGTTGGCTTTGGCCAATCACTGCATGGTCTTTCAAGGGTTTTTCATTAACTCCCAGGATAATCTTTTTTATAATTTTACAAAACCCAAAAGCAAGATTGTCAGGCCTAGAACTAGCAGGGTCTTCTTCCTTGCCCTTTCTAAAAACTAGAAAAAAGTTTGCCATCTTCCAGTCACCTAGAACTTCTCTAGACTGGAAGAGTCTTCTTCTAAGACTGTTGATGTATAACTACACTAAGTCTTGCAATAAGATCAGTGCACTATTTCATTACCCCAGTATAAATCCCACCGGGTCCCATAGACTTATGGACATTCCAGTACATAAGTGCTGCTGTGTTACAGCTGCAAACTGTGCACCAATTCATAGTCATCTGAGAGCTCATCACTCATGGTCAATCATGGTGTTCCATCCAGGGCTCCCAGAGCCTCAAGGCTCATGACTGATACTAAAGATAGAACTGAAGAAGGCAATAAATATTTATGATTTATCTTCACCCCTACTCCTGAAGTGATCCGCCCCACCAAGTAACAGATCGATGTTTCTTTAGACCTCCTTTTGCTGTCAATGTACCTAAAACCTTCATTTGTTGTCCACCAATACATTGGCCAGCTTTAACTCCTGCTGAGCTTTGGCTACATAAATTCTCTTCCAGTGGTGGTTAACAGCATCTCTACAGTCATATTGTATAGCCTGACCTTGCTTCCAGAATTCATATACTTTCTTTTCCTGCCTAGGTTCTAATGGATATCACTGTTCAGATAAGCCAGCCTTCCGCCTCTCTTGCTTGACTTTCAAGGCATTGGGATTGCCTATTCCTCCAATTTTTAATGATGTCTCTTAAAAACTGACTAACATGTGTGAACCCCATTTCACTCAAAACTCAGATTTCTGTGGAAATTTACTAACTAGTACTTTGAGCACCCTAAGGCCTACTTTTCCAAGATGCAGTAAAGTAGCTCTATAGATTCTTTTTTAAATTTTATTTATTTATTAAGTTTTGCTAAGACAGTACAGATTGCAGTCCAAAGGAATTCATCCCATTGATTCTAAAAATACTGGAACAATATCAGATGAAAAAACCTTGTCAATGAAATAGATGTATTATTCTATCACAGGACAGTGAACATAAAGACATCAGCATGATTTGTCTTTAATGTTTTCATTAACACTACCTTCCTTGTGCTACCACAGGTGTTCGCACCTTAAGCCAGCTGGGGATGAATGGATTATTTCATTAATGTACCTGTGAAATTAGTTTATAGTGTTTATTGTTTTTCTCATCCTCAGTTGTTGACTTCTCAGCATGTCTAATATTAACTCCCAAAAACATACCTGTGTTTCATTAACCGTCCAGCATTGATTAGCAATGTACTGTTTCTAAAGCTAGGAATAAACTTTTTCTCAATGTTACACAGTTGTAGGGCAAGTACAGCTAATTACATTGTCCTCCTACTGTTTCAATTGCACATTAGAGAAGATCTATCTGTAGACAAACTTGAAAATACTGCAGAAATATTAAGAGAATGAAAAATCTAGGGGTATATTTCAGAAACTAGCATATGCAGCTCTGGCGATGCTTTCACTTGAGATCTAATTTGAAGAAGACAGATAACAAGAATATACATTTATGATATTTCTGTAATTTGAAGTCAAGTTTTAGACCCCAAAAGGATAACTTAAACAGAGACAACAGTCATTTAAAAAACCCAGAAAAAAGCAGCAAAGAACTGAGGATCACGGTGGACAACAGGCTGTCCATGACCCAGCAGTGCCTTATGGCAAAGGGCCAAAGGTATCCTGAAGTTTTTTGGGAAAAACACTGCCAACAGGTCAAGGGAGGTGATCCTTCCCCTCTACTTAACCCTGGTGAGGCCACATCTGGAGTGCTGTGTCCAGTTCTGGGCTTCAATGCAAGAGAGACAGGGAGATCCTGGAGCAGCTCAGAGAGCTACAAAGTTTATCGAGGGACTTGAACACCCCTCTTATAAGGACAGGCTGATGAAGCTGGGCTTCTTCAGCCTCCAGAAGAAACAATGGCAAGGGGACCTTGTCAATGTCTATAAGAATCTGAAGGGAGGGTGTCAGGAGGATGGAGCCAGGCTCTTCTTGGTGGTGCCAAGCAATAGGACGAGAGGCAAAGGGCAGAATCTGATGCACAGGAAGTTCTACCCAAATGCAAGGGAGAATTTCTTTACTGTTCAGGTGACCATGCACTGCAACAGGCAGCCCTGAGAGAATCCCTATTCAAGAATTGCCTGGACTCTAGGATATCCCTGCTTGAGCAGGGAGTTTGGACTGCATGATCCATTGTGGTCTCTTCCAATTTGACCCATTCAGTGATTCTGTGTTAAAAAAGAAAGAATTTTCCTGCTATATATAGATCAACCTGTCTGATGAGCAGCATTGTTAACGCTGGTGGAATCAGTAATAAATGTCCACGGCATTTAGTGAGAGGAATTTAAACAGTGATCGATCTTTTATTTTGTTAATAGTCTAAACATTGTTACTGAACAAAGTATGTTGTCTTCTCAAGTAGGAAGGAATGTTTTCAGCTGAAATACAGATGTTATAAATCCAGCATTATTAAAAACATGCATTTGATAATTTTTTAATACTTATGGCAAAATATGCCTCCCAAAAATGGATGAGTGGGAGGGCAACAATTTAAAATAGTTGCATAGTGACTTTAGAAAACTCTGAAAACTTACAAGTCAACTTTTAGCTAGCATAGTTAGTCTGTAAAATAATGATTAAAATATAAAATTATACAGTAAGTCATTAAAAGTTTCTTCCTGTCATAGTCATGGTTTATTCAACTATAGCTTCCAAACTACCATCAGCACAGGATAAGACCTAAGTTAATAATAGAGACAGAAGTTCATGTCCTCAGTGCTAAATATGAAACAAGATAGTAAGTTTTTAAAAGTATAAAAAACAGTGTGAATATTGTCATATCACTTTCTGAAGGAAACTATCTTCTTGTCATTCTTTTGCCTGTTTCTAATTCTATTTCTATAGATTTCTGTAGATTTACTGTGTTTTTCAAATTGAGATTCCCACAGCACCTGCAACATTAGATCTCCAGATACAGCAAATACATTGACTCTGTTGATTTGAGTAACTTTCTAGTCTTAATGGAAGAAGAAAACTCAGAATATGAAGGCCCTAAATCCTTGCACTGCTACTGGTCTGTTAAGGTAATCTTTGACAAGACACTCAGAGTCTTTGCCTTAAGGATATCATTTAAAGAAGGGAAGTAATGTTGCTTGAATCTGAAGTCACAGAACGATTTTGCCATGTATTTCTGCTGTCCTGAGGGATGTTTGCACCTCTACCTATTTGTTTATGATCTGTGAACAGTCGGTTGGTGATAAAACCAAGACAGATAACTAGATAGTAGAGTTCTAACAGGAGTTCATGAAAATGTTCTGGCAGACACTAGACAAGTTAACTATTTAGAAATTCTTGGGACATATTTATTTAGATAGAAAGGGTTCTAATAGTGGGTAAAAACTGTATGGTACAAAGCATAAATTGGCATGTTATATGATACAAAGAATAAAACAATGGATATTTAACTTTTCATGGAGCAGTTGCAATAAAATGCTTTTAACTCATCTGTAAGTGTTTTAGGATAAATACTCCAGTTGGGATACTTGAGGAAAACACAAGTATCTGATGAAAAAATATCAACTCTGACACCATCTGTTAAGCAAAGTAATTGCATCTGAGGTGGAATCAAAAGGTAGAGAAAATAATATTTTTATATCAAGTGGCTCTAGTATCAGTCACTAAGAACCAGGAAAGGGGAGGCTATAAAATATCTTTCAAAAGATGAAAGGGCAGCAAAATAGCAAGGCATTATAAAGCAGTTACTCTTAGCATGTAATGAGGTAGAAAATGGGAACTACACATCAAATATACATTTAAAAGTACTGAGAGAATATTAAGTAAAATTTAAAAACTACGTTAAAGAAAACGCAAGAAAAACCAAACCAAAAATATCTAGTAAAATCCAATTTGCTCCTTTCATAAGGTAGCTAAAGTAGTATTTTAAGACCGCAAGCAGCAAAAGTGAAAATGCCATATAAAGCTTTCGACATGCCATCCTTCCACAGAAATGTTAATAACAGCCCCCTATTCACATTCATTCATGAAAGGATATATGTTATAGGTTAAAACATTTCCACAGAAGGAGATGCTATATTTTATATTCCGAGAAGGCCTCTAACTCAATCCTTTGAAACATTTTTGTTAGCAGCCAGATTGATGAGCTAAAAACAGCACTTAGACCATTCACAGATGGTAAACTGATAGGTAGAACAACAAACAATCTTCTGGACAGAATGAAAATCATTTTGATAGAGTGGGAGAAGATTTGAGATTAACAAGATAATATCCAATAAAAACAAGTGCATAGTACTACTCTTTAAAGGGGAGCAAATATAAAATAAGGAATATCTGGCAGTTGACTGCAAGGTTCATTGGAGTCTACAACCTGATGTTCTATAAATAAGAAAAACAGTCTTTTGGGTTATGCTAGTAAGACTGTCAGATGGAAAACACAGGAAATAATACTTCTACTAACTGTGGATATAATTCAAGATCAAATTTACAAATTTGGGTTTGAGGTGAAAGAAGACAGTTTTAAACCATCTCAATAGCAATATTATTTAGGCAAGAGGTTTATCGAGAGCAAAGAGAGTGGGATAGAAGGGTAACAGTATGATATGTTAAAAAGATTGTTGTAAAAGTACCAGTTTTACATTATTTTCCTGAGTCCACCAGTGACAACAAAGAGCCATCAATAGTCCTCATTACAGCAAATCTTACTTTGAAGATTGAGAAAAGCTTTCTAATTATATGAGTGGAAAACACTGCAGCAGCATGCTTGAGGAGATGCAATCTCTACTAGATTTCAAAGACTAGGAATATACTATACTCAGCCTGCAGACAAAAGATAGAGGAGCTCAGGTATATTTCAAGCTCTATTTTATTAAATAATTCTATATTCCCATATACAGTAATAAAATAACAAATATTGTTTCATTTGTATGATTTCCTAGGAAAAAATGTATATCCTTATGTAAAATATTTATGAAATTGTGAAATGATAATATGTTATTTGGGCATACACTGAGTTATGCAACCCACATGCATGCAGAAATAGATGTTTAAGCAAAAGGCTATAAAGGAACAGCAGCGAGTTTTTTGCATGTTATTTTATACAGTTTGATACAGTAACAATTTGAAACAGTATTGTCATAATCCAAAATTGTAGGGTTTTGTACGTAGATTTAAGTTTACACTGCTCTTTCTCCTATTTTAAAATACTTGAGTTTTTTGCTTCACGTGTTTTCTCAAGGAACCAGTATTAAATACATCATTAATACTTTGAAAAGTATTTAATGTTCACTGTCATTTGCTTTTATGCGTAATAAGGCACAGAGATGAAAAATTCATGATAACATACAGCATGAAATTGGATTTCAAATTGAGACAAATTATATGCAAATAAGGGATCAAAATTCAAACAAAAAGAGCAATTATGAATTTATTGAAATAATTTTTTAAAAGGACAAAGAGGTAGGGAAGTGATAACAAATAGAACAACTGTGCTTTTGATGTATGATAAAAATGGATTATACCTTTAAGTGTCAAGCTTCTTGTAGAAAGATTATTATCTCTATCTTTTAATAATAATGTCAGGATGTAATATCTACAACTTTGATTTTTAGAAATAAATTAATTTGCAATCAACATTGACTGTGATTATAAAAAGGGATATAACACGCCAAAGGCATATTTTGATACTGGGAATGATAATCATTGCTAGCAGTGTGAGGAGGAGGGGGAGCCCTAGGTGTATGGATGTTAAAGAACAACCATGCATTTTATTATGGAGTGTGTCAGATATAATAAGTTCTCAAGCTCCACATAATAGCTCTGTACCTGCTTGTTCTGCTCTAGCAGCTGTCTTTGACAGTGAGAATTATTAGAAGACAGAGCAAGTGCTTTAAGGGTCATGAGCTATTCTGCCCATTCATAGACTTCAGCAAGTTAATACTTGGTCTTAAGTAACCACACATCCCTAAAAGCCGTCATGAAAGTCTGTCCCAAGTCTACAGGAAACATAAAACTTTTTCCACACCTCTTCCTTTACACAAACTCTGCTGTTGTGTATAATCTGTATAGAAGGAAACATCCCAACAGAATGAAAGGTCAGTAATAAGGTATTCTTTGTAATAGTACTTCCATGACTTCCCAGAAATGGGACTATGGAAAGCAATTATGCATCACTCACATATGGATTTACTGACTCACATATGGATTTACTGAGAATATTTTTCATGTTGTTCTTGTAGTTTGGTTGGTTTGGGCTTTTTTCATTTGTTTGTTTGGGAGGTTGCTTGTTAATTGTGGGGGGGGGGTTGGTATTTCTTTTGTTTCTGTGGCTTATTTTTTTGTTGTCGTTTTTTGTTTTTTTGAATATTTTCTTCTTTTTTTCTGGTTTTGGGTTTGGATTTTTGGGGTGTGGAGGTGGTGAGGTTTTTAATATTATTTGCATTTTAATCCAGATTTTAGTGAACAGTCAAATTGGAATTGCAGCATTTTTGGGTATAACCGAAAGTACACATATGACCAAAAGGTGTCTGGAATCCTGGGCACAGAAAGATATTTCATACATCTATAAACTTCCATTAAAGAGAAAAAGTCCTTTAGAGAAAATTAGAATTATCCAGATATGCTGCCTTATACATAAATAATTCACACACTACATTTAAATTTATTGCAAGGTAACCTCATCTTTTAGAAAGACAAATGGTCCTATGAGTTTATACGGAATATTAAAATGAAGCTTGGAGTGTTGACAGGGATAGTTTATTTGATTCAGCGCCTAAAATTGTAATAGGTTTTTAGTACAATATCCAGTAATGTCTAACAATACTTTTCATATTTTCTTCTAAAACTTTTCTTTATACTGTATGCAAATTCACTTGCATCAGGATATTTAGTTGGATAAACAAGCTACAGTTGATATGTTAGAGTAAGCATTATTTAGCATTCTCAGTGAGTCACAAAGCAGATGGGTGCTTTTTATATTTTTATGGGAGAGCACAAAAGAAAAAGGATTAAACATCCAAAAAAATGTAATTCAGTGCTCATAGTCTCAAATGCCTTTTGGGGGTTAGGTTTGTTTTTTTTTTTTCTCTCTAAAGAATTTTTTCCCCATAAGTTACCAGGGAGACCAAATGTTGGGTACTTAAC
>VXBB01008858.1:80377-103148 GCA_013399915.1 Illadopsis cleaveri | reverse complement strand
CTTTTCCTGGCAGATACCTGTCTTCCCAAACCAAGACAATGCCTTAAAATGTTACAATTCTCATGATATTAAAATTATTGTATGAGTTATGGTCATTTCGAGCAGAGGAAAAATACTTTTAAAGAATAAATATGTTATATTAGAACAGCTTTTGTTCTGCAAAAGTAAGGATCTGATGAAAAAAAAAAGTCTTCACAATGTTAGAAGAAATTTAAGTTGTCTAAAATGCTGCAGACATTCACAGAAGACTTTTGAAGGAGTTTTAGTAAATGCCCTCTAAATACGATATGGTCACCAGCTTTCCACTTCAAAGTTTAATCTTTTCTTAAAAAAGATGAAATTATTCAACGTGCGTGACTACAACTGTTTTGCTAAGTTCTGGAACCCTTTCATTCTGTCAACAGTTTTGAAAGGAACAAGTTTATTGTTCTAAAGTACATTGCATACAGCTGTAGAGCGCTTCACGTGTGATGGCTTCTGTTTATGAAAGAGTTTGATTTAATTGGTGAAATAATATTTTTCATTCACCTAGACTCGGTTTTCTTCTGTTTGATCCAAAACAGTACAAAGCAATAAAGCTGACAGTTGTTTCTCCTCAATATGTTAGAAAGCTGACTGACTGAGAATACAAAAGATTCACAAGAGAAGAAAACAGAGCTCTCAGTGGTTTGCATAAAAATTTGGAAATTATTTTCTTTATTTAGATCTGGGTTAAAAAACCCCAACAAACCAACATTTGATTCTTCAATATTTTTTGAAATTAATGTGATAGTTAATATTAAATATTATTGTTTATTAACTTTATTAGTGCTTTTCAGTAAAAATTTCTGAGGAAACAGGAGACATGCTTCATGACATTACCACCATAAAACAGTATTAGAGTATTGCAGTGTCGGGATGAATTAAGATAGTTTGAGCAGAATAGAAGAGATGTCATTCAAAAGGACACACTGGAACACTTTTGAGAAAAATATCTAAGATGCAAGCATAAGAACTAATAGAAAATATACCATGATTAAAATGTCAGATAACTTTTGAATTCTGATGAGGAACGTGACATTTCTTTTGTATTAAAAGTATGGCAAAATTTGATTATGTGGTTTAATGTATTCTCTTACATCTAACTAAAATATTGAGAACATAATATCTGAACCCTGTTGCATTGTGCCAGACAAGGAACTGCAGTGAAGCTGTTAGATCTGAGACTGAGGCATGACCTTTGGAACAGTATTCAGATCCGTACTTTTTTCCTTCTGTCCATTTGTTGAATAAATGAATAAACCTGCCATCCATTGTGGATGAGATCTACTGATAGAAAACTATTTGATCACCTATGATAAACTCTTTCATCAGCTGCTGATAACTATGTTTAAGTAGTGACTTGGTCAAAGGTCAATATGGATCATTGGCTTGTCCCTGAACAAGAGCAGGATCTTAATTAGAGGTTCCTGGTTTTATCAAAACAAATTTCTTTTACATATTGATATAACTGTAAAAAAACCCCAAGAATGAGTGGGATCAAATGTCAACATGTATAGTTAGCTAACACTAGACTGGAAAACCAATGATCTCTTTTCATTTCTCCAGGGCTTTTTTATGTGAACTGCTGTAAAGTGGATAAGATTATCATAATTTTTCTGAATACTAAGCGCTATTAAAATGATTGAGGTTAAGATATCCAAATGAAAATGAAAGGTAAAATAATTGAAGGTAGTAAGAAGCATTAGTTTCACCAACCAGTTATTCAACTTTTTCAATAATTCCTGAAGATTTTACTGATGGCAAGAGTCTGGAGACTTCAGTAATGTACTATTTTTACAGTAAAAAATCCCCACCCTTAAAATAATGCTAGAAGACCCGAAAGAAATGAAAGGATTTTAAAAATCAGGAGAGGTGCAACACCTTACACTTGGACTTGTTGAACTTCATGAAGTTTTCACTGACTCAGTTTTCAAACTTGCCAAGGTCTGTATGGGTGGTTTCCCTTTCCTCCAGTGTGTCAATTGCACAACACATTATGTTGTCATGTCAAACTTGCTGAGGATGCACTGAATCCCACTGTTCATGTCACCAACAAACATTTTAAACAATACTGACCCCTGAGGAGCACCACTGATCACTGATCTCCACTTGGACATTGAGCTGTTGACCACAATCCTTTTTGTATGACAAACCAGCTGGTTCTTTATCCACCCAGATGTCAACCCATCAAATCCATGCCCCTCCGGGTTTGAGTCAAAGATGTTGAAATGTTTAACAGTTGTGGAAAGGAAGAGTGATGGGGAAGGTACAAATGACACTGAAGAAGGCTCCAAGCATCAGCATTTTGTTGTTCTTCAGTACAACCTGTTATACCCTTCACCTTACATGCATTACACCTGTGTGCCCCCTCTGCCTTTCTGTGATTGGTCAGGCACACTTCAGCATTCCATGTTTCTTTACCCTCAATATTCTTTACGTGTCCTACACAGTTGTAGTCCATTAGGGATGAGGCTCTGCCACAGCCCTATTCTCAATCACCACAAAATTTGTGCCCATAGAGGAGGAATTATTTTAATGTGAAAATATTTACATTTATTTTGGTAATCTTGAATAATCATTTCAGAGAAACTGCCTTAAGGCCCCCAGTGTTACACCTGTCTGTGCAGAAAACAGAAATGAAAAAAAAAGCCTTTAAAACACAGGGACTAAAACCTAAAAAATAATTATAAATTCCATATCACCAGAGTGACCTTGAATCTTTTTCTTAAGACAACATTACAGGAGAAAATCCTACTCCCTTCACCAATTGCCACCAAAGAAAATACCACTGATGTTGTAATTAGAGAAACTCAGGAAAACAAACCCTACTACTTTGCCACATGTTGATGATTCAGAAAGAAAATTAAGAAGCAGCTATTTGAGCCAAAGACACATTGGAAATAAGTAGTTTAATGAATTTCAGTTCTACTTTATGAAAAATGAACTTTGGAAACTCAACATATGTCATTTGGAAGCAATCTTAGTATTAGGATTCCACCATAACATTTCTCTAGAGGTCTTTAAATCTTTTGAAAAATACCGTCTCCCATCCACACTCCAATTTTGAAGCAAAGCATTAAAAAGCGCACGTTGTGTTTTGAAAGTTGAGCAGACAGACAGCTCTTAGAGACACTGACAGTCATCATCTTTTGTACACCAGCAACAGCTGCAGATACACAGCCAGTCACAGCTGGCTCATAAATGCACTGTAACTGCTCCAAGTGTGCTGCCCAGGGAAGAAACTGCACTAACAGGAACTGGGAGCACCCTCCTTCCCTAGTATCACTGTAATTTAATAATAACAGTGTAACATTGACCCTTAACAAGATCAAGTCCAAAGAGATAAGGAAAAGAAACTCTCACTTAAAACACATAAATTTATAAAATAAAACCCAAGTTCTGCTTCTGTGTCTCCATAAGTTAATGCCATGTGATCTTAAGAGTCTGAAAGGCTTTTATCACCAAAAAAAAAAAAAAAGGGTTTAAAAGGGCAGTCAAGGGAATTAATACCTTGGAATGTTACATGCAACTTGGAGACTTCTTAGGAAAGCTGTATTAGAAGCACAGAACAAATCTATACTACTCATAAAAGTCCTGAGAAAAGAAGCAAGCCCAGTTGAAAGGCAGGGGAAAGGGGAGTTATTTGAAACAGTCTTCAAAGAATTGGGATCATGTTGAAATGAAGAAAAGAGAAGAAAAGTAATATCTGGAAAGTTCAAAAACTCCATAAACCTGGGTGAAAGAAGAGCTTGAGGTAGAACAAGCAAAATTCATAAAAATTAATAAATCTTTCTTCAAACACATCAGGAGGAAGAACTCTGAGAGACTTCAAATCCCACAGATTATCGAGATATAAAAGGAGCCTTCAGGAAAAATAAAGTCACATAAGAAAGCCAAAGAGACACTTTGTGGCTGTGTTCACTGCTGAAGAACATGTACAGAATTTCCCACCAGAACTCCCACCTACCCTTTCTTTCCCTTTCGTTTTGGTTCTTTTTTTTTTTAAATTGTGAAAGGATTTCAGAAAATGTGTTTCAACTTGAACCCCCCTAGGAAAAGTCTCAAAAAAAAAAAAAAAAAAAGACAGTAATGAGAGACCAGAAGCAGATAATTTTCATCCAAGGCCTTAGAGATTTGATGGTAAAACAGATGAACAAGATGTGATGTACAATCTCTCCCTCAAAACCCTTGAGAAGCTGAAGGGAAGTGCAGGGATTTATCTAACCACAAATGCTTTCAGGCTCACAGGTTATTCAAAGGAGGCACTATTCTTGTTTCCCCTGCTATTATAGTCTTTTCTATGCATCTGCTTTTGATGGTAGCACCAGATGAGAAGGACATTTGATCCCATTTCATTACCTCTTCTTTTCCATGCTTGAGTTATGATAGGAATGACAGTTTAGGTATTACTAAAATATGAGTAAAGCACCCAAATGCCATGCTAAGGTAGCCCTTACACTCTCCACAGCAGCAAATAAAATGCAGTACCCTGTTGGCTCTTTTTACTCCAGAAGAACCCTGTTCACTAACATTGAACTTGTCCACTGGTTCCCCCAGGACCCGTTCCATGGGGCTGCCCCCTGAGAAGGGTGGATCCCATTTCTCCAGCCAATGCATAGCCAACTTGTCTAGACTGTCACACATCAGTTTCTCTTTATCAGGCTGTGTGAATCCTGAAAACCTTGTAGTAATGTACTGAAATCCTTGGAGAAATCCAGGTAGGCAATGTCCACTGTTCAGTCCTTAGGAATCTCCAGGTCTACAGGTCAAATAAGTTTAGATGGTTACCTTTAAAGTCTGAGAAGCTACCTTGAATATCTGTCATTCAACTCTGAAACACTAATATGTAAGACACCAGATTAAAAGGGACAGAAAAACCTCGTATCTTCCTAAATCAAAGATGTGATTCTCCAAGTTTCCTTTTAACTGTTATATTGTAATGAAGAAATTAGAAGCCTGTGAGCACTTGAATCACTGAGCTCTCAGATAGTAATTGCAAGCTCCTAAATGTAAAAAAAAAAAAAAAAAAATTAAATTAAAAATGTGGATCTTTAAGTTTAGCCACATTTATATCTTAGGTCACTCCCAAAGCCCTTATGTTCCAGAAGCACTTGATATGGTGTGAACATTTACAGGGTAAACATACCACCAATACTTTTACTACATAAATATATAATGTTAGCAGGCAAAAATTGCATAAGCAGCATGGGGCAAATATCAGAGCAACACCTACAGAACTGCATTTGTAATGTGATAACTCCTTACATACATCGTATAAATAGATGCTGTTTTAGTTAAAGTAACTCTTAAAAGGCAGATTGTATGGCTATGAACTTAATAAGCAGAAGAAATCTGAAATGAGAACTCTCATATCTTAAATATATCCAATGAGATGCAAAAGACTGAAGAAAAGAACAGCTTTGGTAAGTCAGCATCAAATTGAATAGTTTATAAAGTACTCTCCACCATTTTGTTTTGCTGAATATGGGAAACTCTCTGCCAGATAACTGAGATGTTTACGTGCTTGTTACTCTGCAGAGTTCTCTCCTAGACAAGAGCAGCTTTCAAGCAACATAAGAATTACACAATACACACGTATACACGTATATTATATGAATATATGTTTCCAGTCGGCAGTCTGGAAAGAAGTATAACAAAACCCCACTAAAGCCTGAAACCTGAAAAAAGAAAGATGAATACTATAAAACCCTAAACAGCATAATACAATTTAAAATCCAGTGTAATCTGAAAACTGACTGTGGACTTTTTTTTTTTTTATGGCACTAACAATAAAAAATAGCAATAGTTTTGGAAGCATGTACATTATAAAATTATCTTAATGCTAAATTTTATAGATCTATATACATACAGAAAGTTATTCGCACTTCCAGATGTTGCAACTTCTGACAGTATTTGATCCTCCTGCTTCTGAATGTGGTTTGTCTTAATAGAGTTCATGCCCAAGACTTCTGGATACTCTTACAGTTGTGGCTCTTTTTTCAGCTCTGCATGCGGTTAGAATGCAATCACAAATGGTTGTGGTATGCCCTGTAGAAATAGCCAGGTGAATTCCTTTAACAAACCTTCTGCAATATACTGAGACATATATATATATGTATCTATATGGTGGTAAGTTTATATATATATATATATATGTGTGTATGTGTGTGTATGTCTATGTGTGTGTATGTCTATGTGTGTGTGTGTGGGTGCATAGTAGGGAATGCACTGGGACATGGGTTAACCCAGCTAGACAATTAAAAATTAGAGCCAATGGACATTTTATTTTTACAGAGATACTTATTAATTTATTTTTATGTCAGTTATGTCTATCCCTTCTTCTTTTTTTATTTGTCCTCACTCACTGAGATTTTAATTCATATTCCTTGGGAGAAATTCTGAAAATCAGTCCTAGACACTGGTGTATTTTAATATACACTCAAGGATCTTGCTTTCAGGATGAGAGCTGGGTCTGTGCCTCCAGCAGGTGACAAAGAGAGGTTGTGAAGTCTCCACCCTTTGAGACATTCAATAGCTATGTGAGTACAATCCTGGGTAGCAGGCTCCAGGTAGCCCTGCTTGAGCAGAGAGGCTGGACCAGGAGAGCTCCTCTCCAGCCTCATCCATTCTATCATTCTGTGCTTACTAACCTTGCCAAAAGTCTTCTATTCTGATTCTGGCTTGCTCAATTCCTTTTGCGAAAAGCTGGGGGTATATAAAGATCAACAGTATTTATTTTTCATATTATATCACTTTGTATGTGGTAACAGCAGATAGCAGCAAGAAGTAAACACATGTAAGTATTTAATAAATTAATGATAGCTCAATTTACTTGTCTCAGCCTGCCTTTATTTCACCTTTGATGTTCTTCTGAAAGTGTTTTTTTCTAACTTGTAACTATTTAGAAATACATTTCATTGCAATACTCTTTCACATGCTTATAAGCCTCTGCTACAGTGTCAGAGCTCTTCTTTCTTCTTCCCTTCACTGCTACTGATAGGAATTAAACTTGGTATGAAATATGCACAAAAACCAGAGTAGATACCCTTTATAATAGAAATTGTGATTGAGAATCTTTTTATTCTGGTTCATTTATATGTCAAAATGTGCTGCAGAGAGATTCCAGTCAGAATTACATTGGTAATCATATTAAAGTTGTAATGTGTCATCCTTCATGATTAGTCTTCATTTTCATCATTAGAAAGAATCACATAATCATAATTAAGTTTTTGTTCTGTTAGAGTGTAGGGCAGCATCAGAGCTGCACAGAGAGAAAGGAAGGACAAGATCTCATTACAAGTCCCACTGCGGTGGGAAAATGCCCCAAACTCCAGATCATGAGTGGATTGATATTAATCCATTTGATCTCTATCCTGGAAAAATTAAAAGGGTTTCAGGCTCTGGGAGCAGAGCAGGGTGTAGCACTGCTCACTAACCTTCCTTTGCAGGAGTCCCTCTCCAGGAATAATAAATAGCTTAAAGACAGAAAGAAGCTTTATTTACTAAGTGAAGACTTGGTGTGTTAATGTGGCATAATAGGTTCAAATCTCCGTTTGGAAATGTAAATCAAGAAATTTAAAAGGAATGTCCTGATCAGATAATGAAGGCTTGAGGTAGAAAAAATAAGTCTCTGCTGCAATACACAGCTCTTTATTATTTAAACCTCTTCTGAGTATTCTCCACTTCTCTGATTCCCTGATGAATGCAACAGTGAGAGCATCAGATGAAAGTAATTTCTGACAGAAACAGCTTGTATCTAAAAATATTTTACGTCTTGAGTATGATAAGTGACAGAATGAACAAAAGGATGACAGGAAAATTGTTTATTGATGGTTCTTTAACAGAGACAGCTTGTATTTATAAATATTTAGCATCCTTGTCGAAATATAAACATGAATGGAAAACAAGAGTTGGACACGCAGTATCTGGAAATAAACTAATTACCTTTATAATCATTATATGACTGAACTACACTGCTTTTTCAATAGACATTAGCTAAATGGGTTTTGAGAAGTGATTTGCTAAATGTGCTAGTGGAAAACATTTAGTTTATTATTTTCATCTGGACTAATTAACAATGCTTTTTTTCTAATATGACTCCTTCAAATGTTGAAATGCTTCCATTTCTTTCTAAATGCAAACATATGAATACTTAAGTGAAAGAAATACTACAAAAGCTAACTGGAAGTTTACAGGATAAATATAAAATAAACTGAAGACACTTTTCTAAGAATGCTGCCAGCTGTTTTCTACAAGTGCAGAAATCCACACCAAACTTGCAACAATTTTGTCCATTAGAACTTAAATGTACACCTACTTAGGCTTCCATGCCAATGAGGAAAACTGGTCATGTTTCCAGCTATAATGGTTCCAGTAGGAAGACATTTGGCTGATAAGAAATTAACAAAGTCTAAACCAGAGTCATCTAGAGGAAGATTCCATGCCAATGAGGAAAACTGTATGCTTTGGAACTGCTGGGAGTCCATTCCTAAGAGACAATTGTTATACACAAAGTGCTATCAAACAGCTCAGCATTTCATGCAGATTCTTTTACACAATGTGTCTGCTCTCCTCAGAAAGGGATTTTTTTAATTTTTTAATTTTTAATGATAGAAGGTTTCTGGTTATATTTCACAAAGAATTTTGATGCACACCAGATGTTTGGAAATCTTGGTTGGCATTCTGTGACTGAGTTTACTGAATGGTCTTTTCTAGATTTTGGATAAACCATCCAATGATCAGAGTAGCAGCAACATTCTACAAATGCACCTAAAATATTCAGTTGCTTTCTGCATGATGTTTAGAGGGAGAGCTGATACAAGTGTCTATGTGAGCTCACATGGCACAATCCATGAGATAAGACCCAGAGGAACTAAAAATACTGAGAAGGGCTCTTTGTTGTTGGATTTAATAATATTGCTCTCAAACTCAACTTACTCCTCAACTTAATTATTTGATTGCCTTTTACGAGGTTGGAGATAGCTCATTGATGTAAACGGAATATTATTTGGATATTAAATAATATGTGACACAGATTTTCATAAACAGATTTTCATTTATGAATGAGACAATAAAGATATTGACACAGCTTGTTTGCCATCTCCCTGAATTTCAGAATAATCTAAGGTCTCTGTGTGCAATGATGCATATGCAGACTTTCACATTAGAATAGCTGATAACTTGAATTATTTCTCAATATGGATGAAGAGAGTTAAGTGTTCACTATTACTATTTTAGTTTCCTGACTGCATAGGTTGTGGAAGGTGTTATTCTCATGCTGTATCTGCACCTAGAGTATACTTGGTGAAGCTAAAGCAAAAGAATTCTGTGAGCGTGCAAAAGAGTACAAAACCTCTTCCTAGAATAAAAAAACCTTCTATTTTTTTCTCTGAACACAGATGGCTGCTCTTTTTCAGTGTATTTCAAAGAATGTCTTTTATATGAAATCACTCAGTTCCAACTGGAAGGAAAGAAGAATCTATTGCCCTTGCACAACCCAGAGCCAGATATGACAAGTAGTCTTGGAAATGAATGTTGGGCCGTAGGTAGGTAATAGGGGAAGTGAATTCATACAGGACTCCTACAGAAGTTCTGGGGTGAATGAAGTCCTAAAAGGCTCTTTCTTTTCCCCTCTGAATTTCAGTGAAAGATTCTTTTTAAAATGGAACAAAAAGAGAAAGAAACATAAGGCTTGCTCAAAATGTTTGCCAAAGTAGCAGAAAACTGGATTCAGCTCTCACCTTTTCTTCCATCACAAGATATAGCATGGTTGAATCAACAGGGAGAAGACTGATTTGAAGAGAAAAGGTGGTCCCAAAACTCCTGTTCTGTTCTCTCAGACTTTGAGAGATACCTATTGTTTTAAAGCATCAACTATTTACTATTTATTAACTATTAACTATTTAAATATTAATTGACCTTAAAAGAGAGCTGATCCTCAAGAATAGCCCATAACTGGAAGTCAATACTGCTAAGATTCAAAGCCTGTGCCAAGAAATACTTAACATATAAAAGCAACATGCGATAAAATACCTGAAGTCTATTTAATTTATTTGTGAAGCATTCAGTCTCATTCTACTGAGTTTGCATGCCAAGGCTCTTGGTGGGGGGAGGACTTCTTTGAGAAGCTGACAGAAGCTTCTCTTATGTTAGACAGAGCCAGTGTCAGATAGCTCCAAGGCAGATCTGCCACTGACCAAGTCCAAGCAAATCAGTGACAGTGGTAGCACCTCTAGGATAATGGATTTAAGAAGGGGAAATACCCTGTGCAACAGCAACTGCAGACAGAGACAGGAGTGGAGAAAACATGGCAAAAACAGCCCTGCAGACATCAAGGTCAGTGAAGAGAGAGGGAGAGGAGGTGCTGGAACAGAGATTCCCCAGCCGCCTGCTATGCAGACCATGCTGAGGCAGCTGTGACCCTGCAGCCCATAGAGATCCACCTGCAGCCTGTGAAGGACCCCATGCTGGAGTAGGTGAACGCCCAGAACAGGGCTGTGATTGTGGCAAACCCATGCTGGAACAGGATCCTGGCAGGACCTGTGGTGCCACAGAGAAAACAGCCCACACTGGAGCAGCTTTTCCGGCAGGACTTAGGGCCCCACGAGGGACCCACACTGGAACAGTTCATGAAGAACTGCAGCCCATGGAAAGGACTTGCATTGGAGAAGTTGGTGGAGGTCAGTCTGCTGTGGGAGACACCCTCTCTCTGGAGCAGAGGAAGAGTATGAGGGGTCCTGCCTCTGAGGAGGAAGGAACAGCAGAGGCAACATGGTGAACTGGCAGGAGCCCCCATTCCTGATCCCTCTGCAGCACTGTGCGGGGAGGAGGTAGAGAAAATTGAGAGTGCAGTTCAGCCTGGGGAGAAGGGACCACCCAAGGGAGAGAGAGGCTTTTTTTAAGATTCGGCTTTATTTCTCATTATCCTATTCTGATATGATTGGTAATAAAATAGGTATTTACACATCTGTTATTGAAAAAAAGACAGTGGCAAGATGAAAAAAAAACAGAACACAAACATTCTCCATGACAAAATATTATAAAAGTCTTCCAACATCTAAACACATTAAGATCACTTTTTATCACAGATGATCACAACTATGTAAAAAAATCTGTTTTGCAGAAGAAAAGGGAGTGGGATTAATGACTTTTTTCCCTAGAACATCTACAGGCCTCCTTGTACCATTAATTTTTGATCTTTCTTGCACTTTATATTTGTCCTATGGTGCACCTTTGCTTAGTATTATCTACTTTACCAGTCATTTTTGCTATGTTGAAACTCTGAATATGAAAGTTTTACATCCTTTTGAAAGAGAATAATTGTGACTTCAAACAACAAAGGGGTTACTGCAGAGCTAACCCCAGTTAAACCTTTTTTCAGCTGGTGAAGAACATTGCCATTATTGAATCCCTGGATATAACATTGTTCTCCTATTTAAACATTGTCAAAATATATTTTTTTGGTTTTTTTCCAAACTGAAGAAAACTAAAATTAAGGTCAAGATCCAATTTATTCAATATAGACTACAATGAGAAAGTGTCATAGCCTTTTTCTTCATAAGAAGAGGTCACAGGAGTTTCATCTTTTCCTTTATTCTGTAACAATTCTCTTCTATAATTCCAGGGGCTACTTGCCTTTCATACAGCTCATCACACAGCCCCTGACTCCCTGCCAGCCATTAGCAGGCCAAGAAAGTCACAAAAGGCTGCTTTGGAAGTGGTGGGCATGGATACTTTGACCATCTCTGTTTTTCATCTAAATATCTTAGAATGCTTGAACATTAAAAACAAAACCAAAACCAAAAACAAAAAAACAAAAACCCAAACAAGCTCCCAAACCTCCAAACTGCCCAAAATGGTCTGTGAGAGAAAACGCTCTGCCACTTCCCAAAAAGGTGGCCAAACTGTTTAATAATCATTATCCTACGGATAGTCATATATATGCGTTGTGCCAGTGAAATAGTTCATTTCAATTGGATTAATACTGAGTGTAAAAATACACACTGACAGGTTTGAAAAAGAAGCCACTGCTGTTCTACTGCTTGTCCGACCTCTGGATGACATGCAAATGTATAAACAGGAGCTCTTTGTTAAAAAGCATATATGGCCCCTCTCAAAAAAGAAGAAAATAAAAACTATGAAAAATCTGAACCACAGCCAAGATCAAATAAAATAAAGCCAAAGAAAAGATATACAAACAGCCACAAACTAACTAGAAAAATCCCCTAAAATAAAGATCTCTATTAAACTAGCATAGGTTTATGAACTATTACAGTTGTCTCAGTACTGTAGTTGCAACAATTAATATCTAAAATGTACTGCAAATGGTAATATATTGCAGAAAGAATTAATTTGTTTACAGGATTTAATTAAACCAAATACAATTAAAGCTGAATTTGCTGATTCAGAGAGCCTGAAATGTTTCATTTAATATACTTTGAGATCAATGAACTGCTGGCCAGGAACTTGGTACAGACCGAGCAGATCTTGAGAGCGCTGAGTTCCTCCCTCTCAGGGAAACACCTCCACTGGTCACCTTTAGAGCAGCCGCCTGTTCATCTCTGAATACACAGGAGCCCTTCGCCTGACACGTCTGATTTGGAGACAGTGCTCAGCCACACTGTCCTTAATATTCCAGCTCTTTAAATCGCAGCGGCAGCCCCAGGGGCTGGGGAACAAAGAGCTGTTTAGCTCTCCACAGAAGGGAACACCAAAATCTTAATGCCAGCAACTCCGGTTGAAATCTAGGTTGCAATATCTTCTGCCTGTGCAGAGTGACCAGTGAGTCTGTGCCTGCACTGCTCAATAAACCAGGCAAGCTCCATCACAGGTCTGCCATCTGTCTGTCTCACTCCACCACTAGCATCCTCCCTGCCACGACCTTGCACCAAACCAGCAGGTGATCACAGGAACAGCACAGACCACAGGCTGCTCCCAGCACAAAGGGGAGTGAAACTCCATGATGAAGATATGTCTGTGTGTGTGTAGATGTACATGAGAGAAAGGGAGCTTGTAAGTATTATTATGTGACTAATTTGTTCCAAATACCTTAAGAAAGATCCAGAAACAAGCATCATGTATTTTGAAAGGTCCAGATTATACTATGTGGCCTAGAGCCAAATAACAGATCTTGCTTCTATTTTATTCAGAAATACAGGTGTAGTCTCAAAGAGACTTCTGTGGTTCAGAGGCATCTGTCACAGCAGGGCTATCTGTGCTTTCCTGGAGCTGGTATAATAACAATCATAATCCACATAGATTTCACTGATGGTATTTACTTACTGTTATGAAACAGAGACAGAATCCAATGTCACCCAGAGATATTTTTTATGGGAGTTATTTTGTTTAAAAAAGACACCAGTTAGCCCCTGGATGACATTCACTGAGAAAGGGAGCCTCAGGCTGGTCCTGGTGGGTCTGAGAAAAGTACTCACAGAAATTTCTCATAAAAAGAATTTGCTGTTTTGAATTTTTTTTTTTTTCTGTTTGTTCTATTAATCTGAAAACTGTTCTGAATTTGTTCTGAAGAAACACATTGAACACCAGACGAAGCACACCTACAGACAGTACCTATCATGATTCCAGGTGGGAGTAATATTTTTTCCCTACAAAACTTTCAAGACAAACCATTTAAAACAGATGAAAAGAGAGGACTAAACCTGCAGTGGGAGATGAGTCACAGAGAGGAAACATTTGCATTTAAAAGAAGCAGGCAGTTTAGTCTTTCCCAATTAGGGGCTAAAACAAGCTGATGCCAGCCAGTCCTGAGTTACAGTGACTATCCTGAGTTCAGTGATGGGGTAACTCAAAACTGAGTCATCATCTCTTCAAGGTTATCTACGACCTCAGAAACTGAATTCAGAATGAAGCTCACTAGAGCAGTCTAGAAAGCTGTTTAAGAATAGTGTTGGCAAAGTTTATGTTTTAGTCTCTCCTCTAAACTTTCTGTTCCAAGTCACCCACCTAGCACCTGTGTTTAGAATATTCAGTTTTCAGAAGATTCATATTTCCTTATCTCCTTATTCAGTTGCTTAAAATGTCCAGGCTAACTGTGTATGCATGAAACCAGCAAATTAAAGTCTACTGGGTCCAGACTGCAAAGCATAAGCAAGGAAATGAAATCCCAAAAAAGCTTTCCAGCAAAATTCTGTCATCCCCCAGAGAAATCTTGTTTCACATTTTCAAACAAATAATAATTTTTTCCAAGAAAAAAGAATTGCCTGAAAATTTCAGCTCAGTGAAGTGCTGAAAAGTCTTGGATTTGGTTTAATTCAAACCCAACCCAAATTTCTACTACAATTAAAAAAAAAAATCCCAATAAATGAGATTTTTCTATTTTAGTAAGGTAAAACCAAACCAGCAGCATAGAATCACAGAAGCATAGAAAGCAAGAAACAGAACTGTATTGCATCAGTTTCTGCATATCTGAATAACACCCTGTAACTAAACTTCTTCAGACAATATTTTCCATATATATATATAAAAATTTATTCTACATTTATTCTAATGTCAATAATATTGGATTTTTTTATCCATACAAATTTATGAAGGCAGAGAAAACTGCACCACATAATCACCATATACCTCTGCAATAACACAATAACTTCACTCACCTTGTTGTCCTAAGTTTCTCTAAAATGGCTGTTTCCATAGCCATTGATAAATAAAAGTATAATTAAGCCTTGCTTAAAAGTTAATTTCCATGTAAGGGAAAGGGCATTAACATCTCATTATTATCAATGCAGAAAGCTTATAAATGTAACTTTAAGCCCAATGCTAAAAAAAAATTTGCAAGTTTCATTTTGTGAGAAAAAAAGCCACTCACTCGAAGATATCTACAAGAGATGGAGTACTGTGATTAACTCTATTTGTTTCAATAAATGGAGATTATACAGTGACCTTTACTTTAGCTGCCTTGGTTTCTCCATTTTTAATCATTATGCAAGATTTGGTAGGATTTGTTGCTGACACTCTGCTCCTTAGGGGACAATTAGCAGAGAAGTGAATTCACTAGAAAGGCAGCAGATCTTCTCACTTTGCTACCCAAATTGTCAGAAAAGAGCACAACTTTGCTGGACTGTCATAATGCTCATCTATGGCTGGATCTGAGAGAAGCTAAACAATTCAACATATCACACAATTACATAAATCCCTCTGAATTAAACATTGGAGATAAAGAAGGTTAATGATATATAAAATGCATTCTGCGGTGCTGCACAATAAAGCAAAAACTTTACTGTTTTCATTCTGAAGGAATAATTTTAGTCTCTTTACCTTATCCTGAAACTTAGTACCTCTTTCTTTTCTTGAAGTACTACTAATATTAAGAGTTTGCACAAAGGGATATGTTAAAGTTTTATGTGGTTTTGAACTTTACATTTAATTCCTTCCACCTTATCCCATGCAGGAAAACACACTCACCTCAGGTCTATTGCAAAGACCTCTGACTGACACATGCTTTGTACAGTGTGTTGGCTTTATATTTGTTGTTTACAACTTGCTACAAGTGCAACTCTCTGGGAGTGGAACTGGCAGGAATGGACAGTGGACTGGCCTCGACTGGTAATCCACAAGGCATAAACTTAAGACCCTGGGAGACAGGACACTAGGAAAGGAGACACCTTGACAAGTTAGGGCCAGAAGAATGGGATCATGGGAGTTATTATGTTAATTAAATTGTTCCATATTAGGCAATGCTTCCAGTTACAGTAGCTGATTGGTTCAAGGGTTTGACATATATGATAATGTTCTTGATTCGTGTTTGTGATTGATTCTAGACCCTCAGCCCTTACCCTATAAATTGTTGAGTTTATCCTGTTGTTTTGTCTTTGAGAGTTATCCTATACCGTGCATGGCTTCTGTCCTTTGTTGTTTTACTCATTATGAAAATTCCTATTTTTCAGATAGCCTCCTTGTTCCCATCTCTATCTTTTTTGCCATTCCTGGCTGGTCTGGTCCTGAGGTTGAGCACCCGCAAAGAGACATAACTCCAAATTCCTGGTGTCCACATACCTTAAATATACAGTCATCATTTCAGTTCCATTAGTGTTACTCTATTTCTATCACTCTCTGTGTACTTAATATGCATTTGCTGTCTTCTACAGACTATGGTGTAGTAAAGCGAACAAAAATCCCAGTAGTTTAGTGTCTCCAAAGAAAATAAGTATATAATTATTTATAAGTAGTATGTTATTCAGTAGAAAAGGTCAAGAAACAAATCTTGTAAGGAACTTGCATGTCTCAGAGCTTTAAACACCTTCCTGTGCTTGAGATTCACTGTCCCAGGAACAATTTGGGAAGAAGATAACTAAGCCTTTCTTCCATTATGTCCCATTCCTGCCAGGAACAATGTACGTTTCAGGGATTCTTTTAGAACTATGAATATTAGGAGAGATATTTGTAAAAATAAAAATAAGAGAATATGTAAAAAAATAGAAAGTAGGAGAATATTTGATCAGGAAGAGAGGCAGATTGCATAAGGTGGCACAGACAGCTATAAGAACGAGTGTGGTATCCAAAAAAATCCCAAAATACTAAACAAACACCTCAGAGAAATTAAAGTGTGTACTCTTATTTAGTCCACACTGTAATAGAGAGGTGTATAAAAGCCAGTCCCCCCCAAAAAATTGAGGGTGTTTTGGTGATTCAGGCATATTTATTTGCAGTAGAAGGAGAGTAAAGGGAAAGTAAAACCTTCAACCTTTCCAGTTATCTCTCAATTGAGAAAAGGAGGTCTAGTATTTAGAGTTCCTTAGGTATTTTGGAGGCAAACAATTTGTGTGGTGAAAACTTGACATAACTATGAAGCCACATGGAAATAAATGAAGCAGGATATGAGAAAAGAATTCTAAAGTTCCCAAACAAATGAATTCTAAGGTAAAATTCAAAGTAGTAAATATAAAGAAGGCTATGTACACATAGGTGTAAGAAGGAGAAAAAAAATTAATTAGTTTTTTGATCAAAGTAGAACTTCATGAGACAGTAATTTTGCACAACTTTTTTTAAAAAAATCTTTTTATTACTACCAAAATAAGCATGATCTGTTATAATAGATTTCTTTACTGGACTTACTTAAAATTTATATTTTGAAGCTTTGTGCATGAAGGTTTAAGTGGTACCTTATTAAGTATTAATGCTGAGTCTGAATTAGGGGATAATTATAATATTAAAAGTATGGAAAATGCTCACCTACAGGTATATTTCTTACTAACTGTGTGTTTACCCCCACAGAGATATGAGACTTTTCCTTCTCTTAGCAGCTGGATTTTACCTGTGAGACCATATAATTGTTTCAAACATTTTTGACATGTAAATTAACACAAAAATTTTCAAATGCCTAGTGGGTGTTGCTGTTGTAAAACATCCTGTGTGTGGAATTACAAGACCTTTTAAAAAGTACTGCTACAAAATAGATACTGTGCACAGTAGTTGCAAAGACAATATATATTTTCATAGCTCCTTAATATACAAGTCAAGAAATGTCTTTAAATATTCTCATAACACAGAGATTTAGTTCTGTATTTAGTACCACAATAACCCACTCATAAAATAACTGAAGACAAAAGGGAGTCTCCAAAAGTAAATGGTAATAGGATTGGTAAATCTGACCTGTCAAAACACACTCCTCAACATGCATCTTACACCTGCACATGCTACCCAAACACTATGCAGGCTTTCAACATTGATCTAGTATGGTTTCTAATGTAAAGAAAGGGAAATTTATGTTCTGCAGCATGGATGGTTTTTAAATTAATACTCACATATGCGAGGATATTCACCAGTGACAACACATTTTTCCATTTAATAGTCCAACTAGAATAATGACATACAGCTGCTGAATGTTGTAGCATAATGTAGTCTCAATTAAGTAGTTGCAACCCCAGAACAGTCACAGATATCTTAGTCTTGCCATAATAAAAAAAAATAGATAAAATTATGAAGGAGTAGTAGTCATGTAGTAAGAAATCCTGTTCCACCTTAATCCTAGATACAGCACACATAAATTATGTACAAAATAAATTAGGTGAACATAAAACATTTTTAAAACACATCACCAATTATGTTCAACAACAATCTAAAGGGAAATGAGTGGATAACAAACACTAACTCCTCCTGAGGCCATTGATCCCACTTGAATATACCATGTGTAAAGTCCAATATGAGAAAGATGCATATTGATTCTTAGTTATAGTAGCAGAAGTTTTGCTGTTTTATTTTTGGGGTTTTCTTCAGAAAAATTGAGAGCAATAATTTAATTGATAGCTTATGCATTTCCACATACCTGAACTGGAAAAGTATCTTAGTGTAGAAGTAAATATTCAGGGGCATCATAAAACTTACTCTTAAGATTAGTTGGCAGGAGTCTCAAGGAGAAATGAGATATCTCTGGCAAAGATAAATACTCACTGCATTGTGTTGTCAAAAATACATTATCTTAATCATTAAAGTTATATAAAAAAATAACATCTGGAGCCCTGGTTTTCTTCTTGTTGGTCCTATTTGGTCTCACTGATGAAAGATCAGTGCTATCACCTAGAGTTTAGAGTAGGGCAAAAGGCAGTTTGAGTTCTGACTAGTCTCAGAGCACAGAAGTATTAATGTAGGGAAAGATGATTACAGCCATTAGAACTGAGCATGAACATTTTGGGGAAGAATGACTCATCCTTTGCTTCCCTGCATGTAACTGAGATCCCAGTACAGTTAAGTACAGTTCTTTATTTTCTAATCAGCAATTAGTTATTGTTTTCCCTAAACAGTCGCAAAATCCCAGGATGGATTCTTCTTCTACTGCCCACTGCTGTCGAAATTCATGCATCTGATTTATTTATTGTTTTAATGATACATTCAAATGATAATCATGCTTTTCATCCTCAGCATGGCTACATCTAGTTGAGTAAAAGCCTATTGCTCCATAAATGAGTCAGAGGAAATCAGCTAAACAGTAGCACTTTGTTTCAATAACATCACTTATTTCTTCCACAGCCTATTTATCAGGCCAAGTTTGCTTCAAAGAAAAGTAAATTATATATGGTGGAAAAAAAAATCTCAATCATTTCAATACTGATAAAAAAAGAGTATGCAATCAAGAATAATTTAATGGTTTTAATGTAAGGAATTTATTCAAAGAGAATGTCCAATGTTGCATTAAGATATGAAATAGAGTCTTCGAAATACTCTGTCTAAACAGCATACTTTAGTCAGAGCAAAGCTTTCCATCACTCTGCCATCTTGAAGCAATCTACATTACAACTAATTAAAGTTCTGCACTGATCAATTTAATCTATAAAACACTTTGGTTTTTTTTTATTTCCAGACCAATTCATCATTTTTGTAATAACAATTCAGGCTTTTTTTTGGTAAATCACAATAAATTAAAACAGTTTTTGCTAGTCATAGTTCTCATAAGCATGCAAATATGTCATATGCAATAGGTCATGCAAATAGACTTTAGATTAGCAAAGACATTCCAATGTGAAGAGCAATCTCTAGAAAATATACTGTCTGGGGTTTTTTTTAAAGCCACAATTCCTATCATACTATTTGCATGAATCAACACAAGTATTCAAACTTAACTTGACTGAGCACAACAACATCTCCCGCATATACATTTCAGTGAACATTTCACACTGGACCTTGTTAAATAATACATGCAACTTATAATCCATTGAGAGTGCTAACTTACTGTAAGTTTACTTAGAAAAACATTAAATAGTTTGCATATGAAAGTAACAAGCTGGTGTCCAATGATGCAGGTGTCCAATGATGCAAATGAAATTGCTTAATTTAGAACCTGTCTGAATTAAAACAATTTCGCAATTTGTTCTTCTTTTGCTGCATAATAGTTTCCTTCATCTTGAATATCAGTAATGCAAGGTTAGACATAAAAATTATAATGTGCAGACAATGTGGGCAAGAGTAGAGGAGGACTGTTCACTTTCTGTATATGTAATATTATTCTCATTTTTAAATATCTAGCAACCCAAACGCTTTGAAGGAAAATTAGAATGTTTACTGACACAAATGCTGATAACTACCTTGAAGATTCATTTGCAAAATTTTTAAAAATTCTTCATTACACATAGTTTGAAGATCCTGCAAGTAATTATCTTGAAAAATAAATAAATATTGCTACAAAGTCTTAAACAACTAAAGAAATAAACTCAATTTGTTAAATAATTAGCTATTAATGCTGTGCATAATAAGGTTTATGTATTTATTATATGTATGTGGAACATTTATTTATAATATTTATTTAAAATGTTCTAGCTATTGTGCTGTACAAGATACTCTATAATAGTAACTTGTATATACAATAAAATTCATGTCTGTCTACATGAGTTTGATATTTCTCCTTGAAATATCAGTTTTATTGAATGCAGACATTATCTAAATCTGTTCAATAGTCCATGTTCATTTTTGATCTACATCATCACCACAACAATCTGTTGATGTATATGACAGTGAAAATTCAAGTCAGTGGAGTCTGAACAGAACAAACAGACAGCAAGTTCTCTGATAAGAGGAATCTATTGCTTAGAATCCATTGTTTCATTTCAATATTTTCTGGTTTTGCTTTGTCTATAATATTTATTTTGTGTTGCTGGAATTGCTGTTTTGTTGGGAAATTCAAGATTCTGAATAACGCTTGCATATGTTTGTGAGATTCCTCTGCCTTATTAGCTTGTTTTTACTGTTGATCTTTTTACTGTTTTGTTTCTCTGAATAAATTGCAAAATTCCAGCATACTGAGTATGTAAGAATAATCAGCACTGTTCTAATTTCTTTTCTATTCTGGAATGAATGGAGGGCTCATAGCACCCAAATAATTACTGATAAGTAGAGAGCAATGAGCCATTATTAGCATTTTTGTACACCACCAAATACTGAAATGGTCAGTGAAATGTAAGTTTGAAATAATTTTAAAGTATTAAAATATTTGACCCTCCCAATACCAAATCCACACTGTACTGCTTTTCCAGTACATGCTCATTCTCTGTTTCTCTACAGACACAGCTCATCTTTGGTTCCTCAAACTTTCCTGTTGAGGTCTCATCTATGCTAAATTCCATTTCAGTGGCCTTTTTTGTTCCTATTTTATGTCAGACGTGCAAATGTAGAAAAGAAAAGGGGGTAAAGGTGTCACAGTAAATGCACCAAAGGAAGAGCAGGGTCTCCTGACACAGCAAACTCTCTTTCCCTGCCTGCAGTCCAAATCCAGGTCAGAGAAAAGCCCTGTCTCATTCAAGACAAGTGGTATTCTTCAGGTGTCCATATTGGGAGTGACACTGTTTAAAATCTTTGTCAGTGACAGGGATGGTAGGATTAATTGCATCCTCAGCCAATTTGCCAGTGACACTAAGCTGTTAAGTGCAGCTGACACACCAGAGAGAAGGTATGCCATCCAGAGGGACCTTGACAGGCTTGAGACATGGACCTGTGTGAGCTTCATGAGGTTCAATCAAGCCAAGTGCAAGGTCCTGCACATGAGTAGAGACATCTGTGGTTGACAAGAAGTTCAACATGAGGCAGCAATGTGCGCTTGCAGCCCAAAAAGTCAACTGTGTCCTGGGCTGCATCAAAAGAAATGTGGCTAGGCAGGATGGAGGAGGTGGTTCTGCTCCTCTACTCCATTCTCCACCTGTATCCACCTCTGGAGCCTCTAGCACAAGAAGGATATGGATCGGTTGGAGTGGGCCCAGAGAAGGGACATCAAGTTGATCAGACGGCTGGAGCTTCTCTCCTGTGAAGACAGGCTGAGGGAATTGGGTTTGTTCAGCCTGGAGAGAAGGATCTGGGTAGACCTTACAGCTCCTTCCAGTGTCTGAAGGGGGTCTACAAGACAGCTGGAGGGGGACTTTTTACAAGATCATGCAATGATAGGATAAGGGGTAATGACTTCAACTAAAAGAGAGTAGCTTTAGATTAGGTATTAGGAAGAAATTCTTTACTGTGATGGTGGTGAGACTTTGGAACATCCAGAGAAGTAGTGGATGCTGCAACCCTGAAAGTGTTCAAGACAAAGCTGGACAGAGATCTGAGCAACCTGGTGTAGTGGAAGGTGTCCCTAATCATGGAACGAGAATTGGAATGAGATGATTTTTAAGCTGCCTTCCAAGCCTATCCTATGATTTTATTAATTTTTCTTTCTGAAAATTCAGCCTCACACTAATCTTCTTTATGCTTTCTGGCTGCATGATCCATTCACTCTCCTTCCCTTTTCTTGTCATCACTAACCAGGACTTGTATAACTCTCTATTCTCTCTCCTCACACTGATTAAATAAAATCCACCAATGGAGCCATTATGTTCCTTATCTTCTCACTGACAAAACTATGGCTTCTCTTTCAGCCCACTTTCTCTTTCATGACAGACAATTTTAGTGTGCAGGTTCAAGACATATATCATTATTGTGGTTAAATTAAATCAAGAATGAAGCTGCTAATAATGAGATTAATCTTTCTGTATTGCATGTATCTTTCAGCTAAGCATATTTACTTGGAATCAGCACAGTAAGAAAGATTAGGGAATACTATAGCAAGACATCTATAGTATGCAATTGATCTCAGTAATTGTCTTACACAGCTGTGAATTATGCTCCAAATTATTTTCTTGAGCAGAAAAGCATAATAACTTATTTTTCACTGATGTATGAAATTTCTGAGGAAGTGTGATATGTCTGGAAGACTTGTCCCCTAAAATAAATAAATAGATTTCCCTTTTTTTTCTTTTTATTACCACCTTTCCTTTTTTTT
>VXBB01008858.1:60469-77502 GCA_013399915.1 Illadopsis cleaveri | reverse complement strand
AGTGATTAGCTACACTACTATCTTTCACACATTTGTGACTTGCAATTCTTCTCTGTATTGGAAACTTTTTCCATAGACTAAAATCAAAGACTGTGTCTTCCTGGGCTCTGTGCCAGGCAACCCCCCTGAACAGACCTCCTTGGACAGAATTCAAACCCTCTTTCTTGGGTCCCAGACCCCTCTACCGAGGTCTGTGACCATCCAGGGCAACCAGAGGAATGCCCTGGACTCCCACACTTACTGCATTCACTTCTGTTAAGACACCTAATTCTCAGTGATGTGAGGTAAAGTACAGGATAAGTAACAAAGAGCTTACAAGGCAACCTGAAATATTGTGTTAAATAATAGATAGAACTGTGATGCTGTGAAAAACCATACTTTGACAGTTCTAAGGTCTGCAAAATCTGTTACCTGATTCATTAGATTCAGTCTTCCCAATTGATTACAATATCTTACATCAAAAGGACTCACAACAATCAAAACAGGAACAATGAAACTACAAAGTTAAGTATAATATTGAAAACAAGGATTATTAAAACAAATGCACAAACATCTGAGGAAAAAAAAGCAAGTGTGTCTTTAATTATTCTTATACAATAGCAAATACACACAGTTGCTCTAACGTGAAAACAGAGAATAGTTATACCCTTCTTTACCGTTTGAAAACTACCCACTTCCAGGTGAAGGCAGATGTCCTGCTTATGTGAAGAAGCATACTTCAGTTGGATAATGCTGCTGCCTACGAGTTGCACTTAGCACAAGATAAAGATGGCTCTAGCACTGGATTGTTACATATAATCTAACAGAAAATGAGGGATCTGTCCCATCACCTTCCTAGGTAAAGCTGGCTCATGAGCTCTCTGAATAACATAAATAGAACCAAATACATTCTTTTTTCCAACCATTGAAACTGATTATCTTTTGATGGATAATGGTCCACTAATTTTCACATCTAGAAAATATACTGTGATGCATTGAGCTCCTGTAATTCCTTTCACTTCACTGAGATTGTCTGGTTTTGCTACCACTGATGTTGGAGTTTATCAACATTGAATCTATGTTCTATTCTTATAACACATAAACAGAGTGATCATGCAAACGGCTTTCATTTTTTCTTTTATTCTCCTTAATAATGGTTGTGTATCAATTCTTTTGAAATTTGCTGTCTCTAGAGATTCATCCTGATCCCAAGACCTATTATTAACTATCTGCTTATTTTTAAAAATGGCAGGGAAAATTGCTCATTTGTGAATAACCAGTGTTCATCATTAGCCAGAAAAAGGAAAAAAAACCCAAGATACTCAGCCATCCTTTTGCATTTATATATCTTTAAAGGGACATTGTCTCCTTGTGCAACTGCTTCACTTACTAACATACCACACGATTAATTATGTCATGCAGTGTCACAGGAAATCACATGAATACAATAAGGTAATACATGATATCAAGGCAGAACAGAACTTCTAGTACTTTTGCAATGTTTTTAATACAAATAAATCTGAAGTGTTCTTTCATTAATCCTCCTTAGACATATCCTACACATCTTTCCTTACCGCCCAAAATCTTCCCGAATTTCAGAGCCAAAGTGATTATATCACATTATTACAAAGGACTATACCATACATTTTAGCAATTAAATGCATATTTTTGAAGGCAGAAGAGCCTCCACTATTAATTGTTGTTGACAATAGGTTCTCTATAAATTACTCTGTGAAACTCTTCCTATAGAAAGAAATAAATGTCTGTAACTTTAGAGATACCATGAAAGAAGCTGATAGACTAAAAAATTGTTTTAAAAAAATCTCATTTGCCCGCCTCGCAATGGCCTACAAGCACTAGATAGAAAGCAAATTGCCCTGAAGAGAGTAGTGTGTAGCAAAATGGTCATTATTCATACTTGAGTCATAGACTTGCACTTTCACAAAAAAAAAAAAAAAAATAAAAAATCTGTGACTTAAAGGATCTGATTTGTGTGTAAGCCAAGCTCTTAATTTTTCTCAAAATGATTGAAAGACCTGACCTCTTTATCTTCAATGGACCCTTGTATTGAAGTATTGAAAACTTCTGTTACATTTTCTACTTACACATTTGGCCTTCTCACCAATTTAATGTGATGGATTTGCCTCAAAGTGGCAAACTCTGATGGAGAGTTCAATGTATCAGAATGAAGAGCATTCTGGACAGAGAATTAATTTACCTTGTTTGAAGGATTTGTTTTGGGTTTTTTCCCCAAGTGACTTTGCTTCTAATCAATTATATTATCTCAAATATATGGTTTAATGTTTTCTTTCTTTAATGTACATTCCCAAAACAGAGACAATATCAACCCAAAAAGTGTGGTTTAGGGCAGACATAATGAGTGTTAACATATAAAAACTAGAAATAAAATTCAAGGACAATATGGAAAAGACACTCATTGAGTTTCCACAAATGGTATAAAATCTTTAAGTTACTCTTGATGCTATTTTCTGTTGGTATGCAAACCATAACAAATGAAAATATTTTTAGAAAATATGTCATCTTATCAATATAGGCAAGCTGAGTAATTTCTAGACAGTACATTTGCTTTAGATGGCCCTTAACAGAGGTGATCTTTTATGCTGCAGTTCCTGTTAAAGTATTTACTTTGGGGACATTTCTATTCAGCGACCACTTTCCTCTCCAAACATCCTTTAAGGGCTTTCTTTCCTAAAGGACCATATTCTGGTCTAGTAAGTTAATGATATAGCTGATACTGCACTACTCTTCTTTGGTGTCATGGGGCTCAATGAGACAATGAAAAGGGTTACAATTTTAAAACTAACTGACTTCCTAAAGTAGTCTTATAGCAATGTTAAAACAAATATTAAGTTGAAACAGACAGGGAATTACAGGGAGAAACACTGCTCTTTTCAATTTCAGTACTGTCTCATGTAAATAAAAGATATTTATTTAGTCCTAATTATTTTTTCTCTGAAAAGTTACACCTTGCTTAGGTAAATGTGAAATTGTACCAACTATAAGATGGCAAAACTGATCCTATTCCATTCAGTTACAGTGAGGAGCACACAACATGTCAGAGAGGCTACCCAACACCAATTTAAGAAGCTGGCACCAAAACATTCTGAAGCAGACTGACTGTCCCCTGATTCACCATACATAACATTCCTTCATGCTTTCAGCCTAAGGAACAGCATTACAGATGCTTTGCTTTGTAGAAAGCAAAGATGAGAAGGGTTCAATAATGCATAATACTAAGTTGCATATATAAGGCTGCATTTTACCTTGTATGCATTTTTTTCTTTCATTAAAACACCCCTTGCAGCACAGCAAGACTACTGAGCTGCAGCTATGCATGGGTTTTTTGCCAGAAAACAGACAATATTTCAACAGTGAGCAATACACAGTAAAGGGAAAGAGAATCCATAGAGATTTATTTTGTGAACTAGAAATAGAGGCATTAACCATATAAATATCTTCATCACAACAAAAGAGATGCATGTAAAATTTATCAGTGAGATCAATAAAATCAAAGCATTCAATTCTCCAGGCTTTAACTCAACAGGATTAGAGCTAAGCCATTTTTGAACATACTCTTCTCTCTCAAATTGTCATAGCACCAGAACAAATTTGAATTAGTGTGCAAAAAAAAATCCTGAAACATAGACCATACTACAGACTATTAAAATATTATTACTTTAATGATTACTTAATAATTAGTTGTACTTTTTATGAGGAAGAATATCACCTAACACCAGTGTCACAGCTACCTTAGCACAGGGTATGTTCCCTACAGTTTAAGCTACAAAATAATTTGCTTTGTCTGACACATTTGAATACTCATTTAGCATTTATTTTCTTGAGAGTAATGGCAATACAACATCAGAATGGTGGACATCTTTTGATAATTCCAGAAATACTCCAATTGAATTAAAGAGAGAAAACTCCATAAAATATCTCCACTTTGACCCTCAGACAACCTGAACAGATAACTTTAGATGAGGATTTCCATCTTCATTCTTCATTTACTTTATTAGAGAAGAGGAAATTCCTCCAGTTATAATAAGGTTAAATGAGGTTAAAAAGCATTATATGAGTAAACCTATAAGGAGAAAATTGAATGAAATCAACAGCAAAATAAACTGTGATTACAGATTTGTTTACAGTTACTGTAAATGAATTTGAATTTTGTTAATGAAGTAGTGCTTGCAAACTTTTCTGTCATTCAGAGGATACCAACAAAGCAATTGAAAATAGCTTTAACTGAATCACAGTTATGATTGGTTTCCTCTTGCTAAAAGTATAGACAAAATGTGAAAATTTTGTGGATTTAAGCCATTTTCTGACTAATGAGTTATTAATTTCTCAAATACATGTGTAAGTCCTTAACTTGCTTATGCTTAGATTCAATTTTGATGCATTTTCACACTGTCTTGAAGTAAGACATGGAAGTGTCAGATACGAAATACAAACATCATTATGCAGATTACTAACATGACTGTTTTACACTACACCACAAACTTTTATTCCACCAATACTAATTTTATCTTAACTGCACTGGGATACCCTGTCAAGAGGATGCAGCGCCACGAACACGACAGCATTTTCCATCACTCACAGCTTCCATAAAGGATATCACTGGTAAGCTTATCAGAGCAGATATTTAGTGTGACAACCGCTACAGCAAGCAGAACAGCTGTCTCTTCCTCAGTCAAATTCAGGTTAGCTTTCAAGTTAAAGTCCTCAAATCTATCATAGTCTGAACAGTAAGGTTATAAGGATATAAGAATAAGGATTATAATAATAGGTGCTGAGGGTTGCAGCAGAACACTGGATGTGAGTACGAGTATTTATGAGGGTCAAAAGAGAAATGTAAAATCTACAAACACCTACCCCAAAGAAGGAGGGAAAAAACACACTGCAAGATTCTAATTGTGAACGTCTCCAGACCAGATCTGAATAAACCTGGCCAAAGGAAATTCCATGGAGGTGTTGTTCAGTAAAATGAGAAAAGCACCAAAGGACATACAACTTAGAAGAGAGAGAAATAATATAAAAAGTGAAGATTGAAATATAATGAGGAAATTGTGACAAAAACTACAATAAAACTACTACATCCCTTAACATTATTCTAAATATGCAAGCAGTTAAAAAATATTTTGAGTTTTGAAAATATAACAAGGTAGTTAAAAATTACAAAACAGAATTCAAGTAATATTTTGAAATTGTTATGTGAATTACAAACTTTGACCAACTTTATCCTTAACATCATTTAGATTCTGAGGTCTCCAGCAGCACTAGCAAATTTCAATGTTTTTTGAGGGAAATTGGTCATGAGACATCATTCTTAGGACATGATATTTCTATTATATGGTGTGGAATCTTACATTAACAAGCGAAAGTGTAATCTTCAAGCTCTCTTCCAGTTTTAGGTGTAAGTGAGGAAGTTAATGGCTCAATAGAAATTCCAGTCACTGTCTTTTACTTCTACAGTTACAAGAATATTGTGCTGCAGACAGCAAATTTTAAAACACTTCCTCTGGAGTATATTATAATATGCTCAAGATACCAAGTTGGAGAAATGAGTTGTTTATATCCAATGCTGTTACAAAGTAAATACATATACTGTTTGTTCTGCATCCCAGAGTGCATACTACCAGAATTCAGACTATAAAGAGTCCCTGAAGAAAGGTAGTCACAGATGGCAGATGACCTCAATATGAGAAAGGAAGGAATACAGTCTCTTGAATATATTTATTCTTAGGTTTATGCATTGTGCTAGTTTGTACACAACAGAATCAGATTTATCTTTGTCATCATTCCTCTAATAAGCTCTACATGTCTAATACACCTAATAATTTTTAACACAATCTTCCAAAGCCCAGCTATAGCTAAGTCAAGAGAAAAAAAAGTGTAATTTTAGAGTTTAATGTCAAAGTACCAGAGCAGTACTTAATGGATTTGATTCCTCTGAATGGGAGATGTTTGACAAAAAGGCCATGAAATAGTATTGCTGTCTTGTAGTCAATGACTGAGATGCTTTTCACAGTGAACCATTTCAACTCAAGAACTAAGAGAAGGAGAAGAGAAACAGTCATCAAAATAAACTATGTTGGCATCTAAAAGACTAGTGCAAGAAGTTCTCCTTCTCTAGGCTTGCAATTTGTGGGAGAGTGACTGACCGTAAAAAGGAATCCTTTAGGTAAAAGAGGCAGCATGAAAAGTCTATGCTCTTGCACTTCATTTCCCTTCACTTCACATTGTGCTGCACTACAGACTTCTTTAAAGTGTTCATTTATTTACCGTTTAATAGAGACCAAAATTTCAGTGATTCATGAACTGACAATAAAGTAATGTCCACACAGAGAACATGCATGGTACAGGAATATAAAAAAGTCCCAAACTGTAAACACAGAGTCTTACAGTGTGGAAAGAATGGAGAACAGAATACAACATGACAGCAGCCTTTCTAGCAGAACTTGTGCAATGCTGAAAAGCAGGTTGAAGTCAGGACAATAGTCTCAAAGATTTGAGCAACAAGAAAGCATGAGTTTGGCTTCCTGAAAACTAAGGTGGTGATGAAATTGATGTAATATCCCTTCTTACCATGGCAGCTAGTAATGAAACATGACTTTTCATTAGTCGGATTTAAATTGCCATTATGTAACTCAGAACATAATGACAAAATATTTCATGAGGGATGCTCAATTGACGTTTCTCTTATGACTGTGCAACAAACATTTTCAATGCTGTAAGGATACAGAACTTAAAAAAAAAGAAAAAAACAACTAAAAAAACGCCCAAAAAACCCCACAAAAACCCAAGGGACTATGAATATCATGTAGATACAAGCAGTTGTAATAATGTTGTAGACTCTAATGATCATTATCTAACCTTACATCACAATTATGTGTTTCATAATATCATAACACATCTTGCCTGTGCTACCACAGACAGTCACAAAGGGCCTGTGAAGAGAAGACTGTTGGCCCTTAATTCCCAGTAAGTCTGTGGTTTCTACAGGATTGTGATGGATGTCTCCTACAACAACTTAGAAAAGGGAGGATATCTTCCTTTACCCAAAGACATTAGGTAAAAATAAGGCTCAAACGCTTTCCTTTTTTTTTATTATTTTTTATTCCTGTGGGTTATTTATTTATCTAAAATACTTTTGGCATGATCATGACTTAAGAGTAGTCTTCGGCACTCTTCACGGGGTAGAGGCTAATAACACAAATATTGTCTACTGTTTGTATTTATTGTTGAAAGGCTCTAAAATACAGTTCTATTGTGTATAAGGATTTCTCTATCTATACACAAAGCTGCAGAGCTAATGGTACAGGAAGTTTTGAATGGGTTTCATCAGTGTAAGATAAATATCACTGGTTCAGCAAATACAACCACTTTGACTTCCTGAAAAAAACTAACAAAGCTTGTATTTGTCTGTGATTATAAAAAAGAGAGATTGAGAGTTTCCCCATATGATGAGGGAATGGGTGGTAAAAAAAATAAGAAAATACTACATTCACTAAAGGAATGCAAGTTTTGGTGTTGCTATAACATATTAATGTTTATAAAAATATATATTAAATGTCTAGTATTTTTCTGATGAGGGCTTGGAAATGGGGGAACATGGATTACATGGAATTTGTTATATAGTTAAGCCTCACTAGTGTCATTGTTGATTTGAATTTCAGTATTAAAAACAAAAGTGATATTGTGAACCTTTTGAATTCTAATTAATTTGATGAGCATTGTGAATTTAAGAGCGATTTTTAATGGGAATTGGCCTAGAATAGGAACTGAGTCATCAAGTCGAGTGATTCCACTGGCCATCCCAATTGCTAAACATCAGTTTAGTTTCTCTCATGTCAAGGTCCAGCTGCTCATCTTTGCATTAGAGTTCTTCATCACTGGGACTTACTACTGTTGGAGTACTGCTCTACCACACCCACAGGAGAACTTAATCTAAAAGTAATTTCAAACAAAACTGATTTAGAAAATTAAAAGCACTTTTAAACTCAATTACCCTGTCAGTCTGTGATAGTTTTGGCATTTTGGGCAAGGGAAAAGGTGCTACTTTATGAATCTGTTATAACTCTAATGCACCTCTTTAGATCTCTTCAAATCAGTTAGTGCAGTTGTGTGTAATACAGAGTTGTTGATTCCTACACCCTCAACTCATGACACCTCCGTAGAAGAACAGAGATTAATAACTTTGTGGTGTCTTGTGAGAATGAGATATTCTGCACACAACATATCTAAGAGGAAGCAAAAACTATCTTCCAAAAGAACCTGGCTTCCACCAAATAATGAAATCTGCATCCCAGAGTTCTGTAAGGGTCAGGTCAATATATAGACCCCTTTTCAAGAAGCTAATACTCCTGGCTCTAAACACCAAAAGCCATCTCCATCATGACTTTCTTAGATTCTTTTATAATTATATGTAATTGCATTTTGTAAAAAACCCCACCAAACCAAACCAAACCAAACCAAACCAAACCAAACCAAACCAAACCAAACCAAACCAAACCAAACCAAAAAAAAAACCTCACAGAAAACCTCCCAAATTTTCTTCTAGCAACATTTGTATATTCTATTTGCTAAATTTCAGCTAGTTCTCAGAATAGCTGTGAGTGACTGCTTGTCTTCTCTTGAGCAAATTGTTTAAGCAGATGCTGGTCTTCAAATCAATCTTGTGGACAGAGAAGAAATCCTTGTAAAATAAAGTAGATACATTAATTAAGAGGGACTTTGCAATAATACTAATTTCACTCGTGAACATTTTATTCAGAGTAATACCTTTGAAATGCTACAAATCCCTGTAACTACTAAAGATGTGTCTATTTTCAATTAAAATTAGACCTCTAGTAAATTAAGCAAACCCACATATAGATCTAGTCCTGGTTTACCTGCCTCTGTCAGTCCCTATCTAATAATTGGTTATTTAGTTGTTAAAAAGCAGTTATTCTGAGCAAAGTGACTTACTCAGGAAAGCAAATGTGGGGGAAGAAGCACCAAAGAACAAAAATATCTCTTCTAATACTCTATTACAGAGGTGCTTTTAAGAAAGATGAACCTTAAACATCAATCTAGAAGAAACCAACATACATTTAACCATATATTTTAATGTCATCTACCTCATTTACACATGATCTAGTAAAATACATGTAGGAAATGTTTGTTCACAAATGTTTGTTCACAATTTTTTTCACAATTGAATTGTAACTACAAATGATTAAGGAAAAGGTGAAAAACCATTTTCCTCATATATGAACCTCCCTAGGAAAAATGCATTGACTCCCAAGTCTGTGAAAAAAGATCTTAAGATAAGCACATTATACTTTTGTAGCAAAGTGGTGAAGACCGACTTGCAACTATCTAGCATACTAGGCAGTATGAAATTTTAATTTTCCAACTAGACATCTGCTTTTCTCTGTGTGCCATAGAAGTTTGTTTACCACAGGCCATTTTCTCAGGCATATAATTATTTTGACTTTAAATGTAGTAGTCATTTATTATGAAGCTTAGAAGCTGTTTAGAGTTGTGACAGCTGTGGCATCATTACATTTTTCTAAATCACTTAAGTCTGCTGTTATACAACAGTGTACTTAAAATATAAATTATCTTGAAAGAGGTATATCTGTCCAGAAATCTGGAAAATTTTGTATGAAAGTACAACATGTGTAAGGTATAAGAATCTAATGGACAACAACATATCTCAGAAATTTCAGCCATGGAAAAAGAGTAAGCAAAACACAAACAACAGAGGCATAAAGGAAGTTCCACTGTGATCAAGCCACAAGTTCCATAAAACATTACAAAAATCACCTGCTCATACAGTTGAAAAGTACAGCATGTCTTTGTGCCGCAAAATAAACCTCGTGAAACTGTTAAAAGTTGAGAAAAAATATAAATACTTTACAATTTTTTATCTGCTGACCTGTATCAGCAAGTGATTTTTCAACAACTTAAATGTTACACATTATCCCCCTCTGATTGTGCTAAAAGTTCATAGAGCATGGTTCTCATTTTTGTTTTGTTTCAAGTTTCTTCATGGAATAATTTTTTTTTCAGAGCAGAAAATAATTATTTAAAGTTTTCTTTTTCCAGTTGCAGGGGTATCAGGTAATTGTAGTGCATTTTGGAGCCAACAAAACTATTTTCTTTGTTTCACAGGGGACTTTTTTTCAAAAAGATACAAAGTAAATACAGTATCACGCATTTGCTGAGGAATGTTCACTATTACAGGAAGTTATTCCCACTCTAAAAGTGATTTCCAAATTGTTCCAAATTCCAAGCCACAAAAGTTTTAATCTAATTTTAATAAAGTGGTGATCAAGATTTCTACAACTATGAATCGAGCACACAAGAAAAGAAGCTACAGTCTTGAGCCTTATGGCAAAAGTTTAACAAGCAAAAAAATACTTGAACAAATGTTCAAACTTTCTTGGCTTCTCCTTGGGACAGTGTAAGTGTTGAGTAACAGTATTTTAAAAATAAATTCACAAGTTAAAAGTACTCTAGATAACTTCATCAGAATGGAGAACCACTTCTATGCTCGCTGCTTTTCTTTTAGAGGGGCTTATGGTCAACAAAACATGAAGAAAGCAAAGATTCCCAAATCCTGACACTAAAAATACATATGCTGTTAAATTATAGTATTTAGTGGAGATGAAAATGCAAGTAGGATCAGTACGTATCTACAGAATAAATGTACACAAGTATTAGCTTATCATTGGCACTAAATCCTCATGTTAGAGCTTTTCATGGGCATTGTTAATCTTGAAACAGAATCACTTTTGTATGTAATTTAATACCCTTGAAATTAGAAAAAACCTGGAAAATTAATATTTTTAAAAAGATAACACCAGGTAAAAAGAACACGTCTTCTTTATCTCTCAAAAATCTGCTTCTTAGTTCTATTCTGTAAAGCATTCATTTCTTCATTATGGAAGTTTCAAACAACACTATATTAAGAGAATGCTTGAGTTTTTAATAAGATTTTTGAACACATAAGAAGTTAAAAGATGTTCAGTGTGAATTTAGCTGACCTTGTGCCATCAAGCAGAAACATAAATGTTGCAGTTAAACATCAGAGTTAAACTATTGATATCCCGTTGAGGCCAATTAAAAATTTTGGGATTTTTTTTAACAAATGGATTAAAATTTAATTGAATGCCAAGTCTATGGAGGGTCAAAGAATCACATCTCATAATTGTATTGAGAGGTTTAAAAAGAGCATCTTGAAACATATTATTAAAGACTTTCCTGTATAACTTCCTCCTCATTGCAGGAGGTTTACTGACATTAAGCCACAGTACTTAATGCACTTGTTTCAGCAACATACTTCTTGATAAAACCATTTCATTCCAGAAAGTTATGACTGAATGGAGCAATGACTTTTAAAAAAGGCCTGAGATGTTTTTAAAGTGTCCTGTGTTGAAGCTTTTTGAAGCGAGTTGTCATTTACCTAATTTTGTTACCTATCCAATAATTAGAAATTTGAATACAAACTGGAGGCATTGTTAAAACAAAGAACCCATTCAATGAGAACTATTTTCTAAAATTTCTTTTTTACGAGTTCTATGAAATAGCACATTTCTTTATGCTTTAGGAGTAAGTTCTTCCTAAAAAAAGGCAATTACAGAGAACTCAATGGTGGGAGAAAGACGTACTTTCAATTAAAATGGGTAAGAAAAGAAAAATACCTTGCTTTTAAAATTGCCTATTTTTTTTGCTATCTTTTTCAGTGTTGTCTTGGTTTAGGACAAATTAGGGAAAAATCTCTAAAAGGAGCTCTTTAGAAAACAAACTTCTACTACCCCTCCCCCCAGCACTGAGTTTGGGAAGGAATTCTTCGGAGGAAAACTGGAAAAAACTTGTTTATTGATAAATGAACAAAACACTCTCTAACACAAGGGAAAAGAAAACAGCTTCCAGATGATACTCAGGCAGTTGAGGCAGTTGCTGTGCAGGGAGGGTGCAGAGGGTGCAGAGCTTCTCGCACAGACTTCGGAGATCAAGTGTCTTGATTAGAGTTTTATAAAGCAGATGTTCAAGTAGTGTAATGTTATTTAATTTCACATGTATAAGAGAAGGATGTAGGAAATTTAATTTTCACTACCTTTATTTATGGAACTTTCATGTTATAAAAATAGAAGTGTTTTCTACTCCTCTGTTCATTGACAATTTCTTTACAGGACGGTAAAAAAACTCAAAATAGGAGACTCCATACTGAGGGAGTAGAGAAGTGGGTAACAGCCATGAAGAGAGTCATTTGTACAAGACATCAAATTTTTTACAGAAATGGCAAAAAACATGAGTGACATTGCATGGCAATCAAAGACAATCATGACTTTAAGCAGAAAAATTGAAATGCATATATTTGATTGTACTTTCCTAAGGATAGATATATAGTATTATGTAAATCTCTCTAAATAAGAAAAAAATAACAATTTGAACAGAGCACATTTCAATGGAAAATTTCATGATCTTCTTGAGAGAGACAGAAAAATAGGTTAAAGCTGTTGGCCATGCCATCTCATGTACCATAAGAAAGAGCTTGAATCATAGAGTCTATTTAAAATCTGTTTGTAACTGAGGAAAAGGGTTTAGCATGAGGATTGGTGATTCCTACTCCTAGTCTGTCACCAACCACTACACTACCATCAGAAGGTGTTACCACATTAATTCTTTAGTTTTCATTCCTTTATTGATTCAATAAGCACACTGTTTATCCTCAAGGTAACTTTGTGATGTTTATTTAATTCCTGTTTTGTAAATGGGAGTTGAATATCCACTTTTTTAGAACTGAGTCGGATAAAAAAGACAACAAACACATATATTTAATGACTACACAGAAAAATCCTTGATTTATATGTAATCGTGAATTTTATTTTTAATCTAGAAATGCCAAAATCATACAAAAAGGTAGCACAGAATAGTGTGTTAATTCACAGTTGTTTATTTTTTTAATTGTGCATTTAGGCAAATAAGGTATGGTCTGAACATGGGGCTACAAATTCCCCAGCCAACAAAAGAGTTCTAGGAATTTATTGGAGTTTAAACGGTAAAGAAAGTGTGGAGACAGAGGAGGTTTTTATTAAGCACAAAGAAAGGAGACCCCTGACAGCTCATCTTAATGCAATTGGAAAGGTTAAGTGATTAAAAATTCTGCTGGAAATCTCATCAAAACTTCTGGTAACAGGCTAGTAAATTTAACACTGTGTTACCAACTACCACAGCAATCCTTGAGGACACATCAAGAATACCAAAGACTTTTAATGCTTTATTTCTAACAGTTCATCATCCCTGAGGCCACATCAGGTTTTCCCAGCATCGATGACATAGATGAGATTGTTAGTTTTAGACCTCCTGTCTAGAGCAGATAGCAGTTGCAGGGTTCACTGTACCAATATAATGTATGTACCTCATCAGCACAAATCAGGTGAGCTGACTATATGCTATCCTACTCCTTCTAGCTTCCTTTTTTATCACAAGAAAACAGGACATGGGAGTAAGGAAGAAAAAAAAAAAAAAAACAATAAAAAGCCAAAACCAACAACAAAACTGCTAAAGGAATGCATTTTAGGGATCTGTGAAAAATGCCATTACATCTTTTTAGCATGGTGTAAAATATTTGTTATTTTGGTACAGTAACAGGGTTTGAATGGCTCTGCAGTTTGCTCTGTAGCACTTGCCATAAAAAGCAAATGAAATAAACCCATTGTCTGTGTATTCATTGTTTCTTGGAAAACCGAGTGGAAAACTGAAGTCATACCTTCAACTAAAACAAAAGAGCCAGAGAGTGCAAATATAACCTCATTAAATAAGACAGCAAATCTAAGTGCCATACAAGGCTATTAAACAAACTAGATTGATCCATAATAATAAGAAACATATTTCACATGTGTTGAACAGTTCAGAGCTTTTAACAAGTAATAGGCACACTACTCTGTAAAATACTTGCTATTCTCCATCGGTATATCATTGTCAATGGCTGTGCTATCTCAAAAGAAGCACTTTTCCCATACACTTTATTGCTTGATAGCTTGCTGATTGCTTTTACAAAGCAATAAATTGATGGCCTGATTCAGCAGTGACATTAGGTTATGTTCATTCTCTGTGATTGATGCTTTGAATTAGAACTCTTACATTCTCTTCTGTTTGGAAATATGAAATTCCAAACAAGCAAGCCTGATGTCACAAACAAAATTAGACAATGGATGTCAGATGAGTGAGATTTATAAATTTAAATATCTAAATAACTTTCTTCTTTATTAAAGTTTTCATAATTTATAGTTGAAGGGACAGTCTTTCAGTAAAAAGAATCTAGTCAAGTGAGGAGAGAGGAAAAAAAAAAATAGAAGACTAGAGTAGAATTTCCACACTATAAATTTCTGCAGTATTAGAAATGCATGTAAAGGTGAACAACAAGAACACATTAGTTATTTAGCACTAAATTAAATTAATTTCATTATTTATACATTTTACAGCAAGTTTTAAGGTAAAAAAGGAATTTTGTTATTTTTTCACTGGCTAAAAAATTCATCCATTAACTATAGCGGCCTTTTTTATTATACATCATTTTGAAATTACATTTAAACTAGTAAGGCAAAAAAAAAAAAAAGATGAAATAAGAATGGGTGACTGCTAACTGTTTTCGTTATTTTTTCATGATAAATAACTTTAATACGAAGCAGCTTGTTAAAATAATTTTAGATATGGAAATAAAGATCTCCAAGAAGCTAAGAATTTCAGTACAGCACTCCTATTTCACTACAAACAAACAAAAACCTAAACAAAGACAAAACCCCCAAAAGTGAACAGCCCTCCCAATCTACTGACTGTCACAGGTGGCAGGAAGCCGTTCTCCCCACTACATGTTAAATTTCAGAAAAAGCACTGTCAAGTAGGGAGCAATTCCAGAATAAATGTATTTTTACATACGGATCATCCAAGTCACAATGTGACAGATGTGTGCAGCTCCTTCACACCATGCCTAAAGTGCATCCCTGACTGTACTGCAGCTCAACATTTGAAACATGAGAGAGATGAAATCTCTACTTTGTCAAATCTGATGATATTTTTATGTGTGCATAATTTTTTTAAGTTTGCTGGATAAATATATATAAATTTACAGCTTTGGCCCCAGTGTCTTCCTTGAATTTGACTGTGACTTGAGAAAGATTGCAACATCTCAGTTTTCACATCTGTAAATTGAGGATGATGTTATTTACTAACCTTCTTGCTGAAGCTGTGCACATTCATTTGCTGCCTTGCTGTCTTTTATACTGGCCTTTTAAATTATACAGGCAACATTTAAGTGATAAATATTTATAGCAAAGGGCAAAGCATGATGGGCATCTGCTCACAGACTGATGTTCTTACCACTGAAAAGGATATAAAATACAGTAGCTTTCACTTTCATGTTCAACATAATTCTTAGGCTGTTCCTTTCAAAGAAGCAGTGGGTAAGAACTGCAAATGATCTGTACTTTCCTGCAACATATTTATATTTTATCTTTTTTTTATTATTTATTTCTTTTGTTCCTCTTTTTTGGTTTTGAAATCCTAATACAAATGGAAGAAAACATCATTTTGATTTAACTGATGCATCTAAACAGATCATAAATGTATCAGCCTATTCTGGCATAGTTCAGGTATTGTTCTGGTAGAGTTATTGTTATGCCCTCTCTTCTAGGGGTTTCTAAACACATGTATATTTTCATATTTTCAAGTTACTGACAATGTTATTTACCCCACCACAGAAAAGCACCATCACAAAGCCTCCTCTAACTACATGACGTGTTGTTGTTGTTTCTTAATTTCTTTTCATTGAAATTTTGTAAATATTTATAAAAATACTTCAAATATCTAATTTCATGATTTTTACTATCCCTTTTCCAAGGAAAAATATTGTACACATTTTCAAAAAGTCTATTAGGCATGGACATATTTTTAATCATAGCACACAGGATGAAGCCACCTTGCAGAACAGGACACTACCATGTCTCAAACTCCAGCACAAGCACCTGCTGCAGTCTCACAGCACGAGTGTCCCCACAGTAGCAACCAGGATGCCGACATGGACTGTGTGTTCCCTCCTTTTCCTGTCATTACACTGCTGTTATAGAGCTGGGGCTAATTCCTTTTTTCTTCCTTCCTCATTTCATTCCACTCCCTTGTCACAGTCTTTAGTTTTGGAACCATAGAATGCATGGAGTTGGAATGGACCATAATAATCATCTAATTCCAACCCCCAGTGCTATGGACAGGGCCACCTCCCACTAGACCAGGCCACTCAAGGCCTCATCTAAACTGGCTTTGAACACTGCTGGGTTTGAGGCATCCATAACCTCCCTGAGCAAACTGTTCCTGTGTCCCACCACTCTCTCAGTAAAGAATTCCCTCCACGTATCTAGCCTATATTCTCCCTCTTTCAATTTGTACACACTGCTCCTTATCCTATCACTACTGTTCCTGATGAAGCACCCCTCTCTGGCTTCCTTGTAGGCCCACTTCACATACTGGAAGATCGCTATGAGGTCTCCAGGTAACCTCTTTTTCTCCAGGCTGAACAGTCCCAACTTTCTCAGCCTGTCTTCATATGGGAAGGACTCCATGGCTCTTGTCAACTTCATGGCCCTCCTCTGGTTTTGCTGCAATAGTTCCACATCCTTCTTATGCTGAGGGCACCAGAAGTGTACCCAGTACTCCGGGTGGGATCTCACAAGAGCAGAGTACAGGGAGCGAATCTCCTCCTTTGAGCTGCTGCCCATGCTGCTTTGCATGCAGGCCAGGATCCCATTGGCTTTCTAGGCTGTGAGCACACACTGCCAGCTCATGTTTAGTTGTTCACCAACCATCAGTTCCAAGTGTTGCTCTTCAGTGTTGCTCTCAAAACACTACCTGACATCCTGTTGTTCAAGGTGTTGGCAGCAGTCCAATAAAAAATGGTGGCTGCAGTTCTCCTAGAGTGACTGATGTGATCCTCTTGAAGCAGAGATGATTCTGTAGAAGGCTATAGTTTTCCTCTGAAGACCCAGTGG
>VXBB01008858.1:39269-54912 GCA_013399915.1 Illadopsis cleaveri | reverse complement strand
AACCAAAAATGATTCCCACTGCTAACTTCACATAGTGTGGGTAAAGAAGGGCAGGGAACTGTAAGAGAAACATATCCCTTCTCTGTACAATCAAGAGAGAAAGCTCGCTCTGCAGGATCCTCCCAATGGATCTTGATAGTAGTTCTTTTTTCCCTACATTTCTCGCTGTCTTTTCTGCCACAACTAAGAACCAGCCCTCATTTTTGGGACCAAAAAAATATTGCATTCTGTGTATGTTTCTGGGAGGCTTTGGGTCAGGCCCACTGAACCGCCTCTGCTTTGCAAACAGGCAAACAAACAGCACCCCACACCACAGAAACCTCCTCTCTATTTCCCTTGCCATGAAAGGACATAAGATGACTTTTGTTTCTGTATTCCTCCACTTCAATTATATCTCTTTATCTGTAGACTGCACAGTGTTCTAGAGCCCATTATGACTGAAAAACAAGGCCTAGAGAGTTCTTGTCCCAAGAGCCATTATCCAACATATTCATGGGGTAGACTAATATAAAGGTCTTTAAATGGCCCCACCAGTGGGGGTGTATCTACAAGATTCCCACTCATTTGGCCTTTGAAGTTATATAGCCTGAACAAGTGGATAATTTCACCAGCAAAGGCATGCCTCTAAAAGGATAAACTGTATCAATGCCAGATTCTTTCAAATTCCATGTTTCTTTGGGATTAAAGTAATAACAATAATGTGCTTATATGTGAAATATCTAGGCTTGTGATAAGACTCAGGCGGACTTTTTCTCCTGAAACAACTTCATTGTGTATAACTTAAGATATTGATTCTTATTCTGTTGTCTTCTATCTCATGTGCCACTCTAGACAGCTCACTTTGCCTTTCATTACCTCCTTTCTTCCAACCTCATATTTCAACTCTTCACACACCAGTGTTTCTTGATCCACTTATGTAATGCCAGAAGCTTCAAAATCTTAAACATATTTCAGTAGAATATAATGTCATACAAAATCTTTTCCAGAAGAGCCAATATCTACCAAAACACAGGATGACTAGATCATAAAGTATCTTTTTCTGTTAGTTGAATAAAAAAGAAAAGGTCTAATGCTTTCAGATTGAATACTTAACAAATATGCTCTACATACACTAAATTTGCATTATCTGATGTTATACATTGATTCCAGGTCATGTGTAACTCCAGCTGTTTTTCTGTGCACCTGCACCCAATCCCACTTATAAGAAGTTTGGTGCTGCTATTGGCAGCTGACTCAAGATTCAAGATAAAATAACAAATTCCATGAAAGCTCCTCTGACAGGCATAGTATCCATGATGGGCTTGATTACAGTTCACTGTATATTTTGTTTTAAAAGGTGCTTGTCATCAGTGAGGGAGGCTGTCTGCTTACCGGTTTGTTCCAGAGCAATGAAAGCTGCATAGCTAAATGAATCAAAGATGGAGCTCTCCCTGGAAGCCAGTGAGAATGACCAGCTGGGGGAAAACTTCTGGATTGCTGGAGAATGATCTTATGGACAAAGAGAGATTTAAAGTACCACAGAGACAGTGACAATATGATAAGACTATAATGACATAACCAACAGTATGGGCACAGAATTAAAAAAATAAAAGGAATGTAATTAGAAAGTCATCCTAGAAAAATGCAAGAATTAGGGGTTGTGAATTTTTTTTTTTCCCCAGACCTTTTAATGTCTTAGCCAGCAAATCTGACTTCTTAGAATTTCAAAAGTTTCTTTGCTCCTGTGCTGTAATAAGATTGTTTTTTAGTAATTAGAAAGTCATTAGTGATTTTTGTTAATAAGGAAAAGTTATGGACAGTTCCACTTCAAGCATCTAGCCAGAGTGGGGTTTTGTCACAACTTATTAGTAAAAAAGTCAACATCTCGGTGTGTGATGTCTGTTGATGCTGCTCAGAAGTGAGGAGTGTCTCTCTGTTCCTTCTACAGCTTCTAGATCACTACCTGGGCAGTTCACTATCTTTAGCGTATTATCTACAACTTCCTGAAGCAAGGTAGAGCATATTTCTACAACTAGTAAAATGAGAAATACAAATCATGTGCAATCTATAGTAAGTAAACCAGCAAATTCTACCACATAACAGATTGCTTTTGCTAAGCCTGAGTTTTCTCTTAAGTAGAAATCAACAAACCTGCTTTGCTTGATTACGTTAATAAATCAGGACAAGGGGAAGGAAGTAATCAGTATCCCCAAATCAGCAAATGTGACTGCAGAATAAATGTATCCTTCCTAAAATTGTTCCTGCACGATGTAACAGAGATGATAAAACGAAACTGTTCTTCCCTTTGTTTCTAAAATCTCCTGCCCACTCAGGTATGTATCTTCCTATCACCTAGAGGGTGTCTTTGTCTGCTGTTTCTTAGGAGGTTTGCTAGATTTCTGATTACTATTCTTGATTAGAAACAGCTATCCCCCTTCAAAGGCAAAAGTAATGGACAAGCACTATGGGCAATCATCTGTTAGAAAAGTCCAACACTTTCTTTCTTTTTTTCCTATTTTTAAAAATTTTAATACAAATCTGGTATCAATGGTTTCCTCAGACAGTGATATCCAATGATATTATTAATTGTGCTTTCAGACTGAACACCTATATTCAGATATTACAAGGGCTAAACAACAAATTTTGTCACAGAAATAGTTTAATTTTCCAGTAAATTCAAAAGTAATTTCCATTTTTCAAAATTCTGAGCATGCCTGGGCAGAAGAGAAAGCAGAAAATTCCTGTGTGCCTTTCTCTCCACATCATTCTCATAATTTGAGAGTATGACATCAGTCTAAAGTTCACTTGCAGTCAAAATATGCAGAGATTTAGAATTTTCAGGCGGTTTATATTACCTAATGTTTAGATTGTTACAGTTTTTTAGATCACACTGGAACAAAGGACATAGAATAAAAAGTTTGAAGGGCCTACTCTGTGAGGACCTTAGATCATCTTATTATTTATTAATGCTTCATGTTTGAAATTCCATTCAGGAGTTTCTTTATATAGATTTTTTTTTTTTAATTTATTTAACAGGAAAAGTTATGAAAATTCCCAAAGTGAGAGAGAAGCTGTGTTTAAGTCATGGGTTGCCAGCAGCAAAAGTCACTACAGAGATTAATGAAAAGAAGATGTTATCCTAGAAGATTCTGTAGTCATTCAAAATCTCTTCAGAGAGTGAAGATCTCAATATGGCTCCTTGAAAATTACAGGCAAATGTCAACTTGGCATATTTAGCTGCAGTTAAGCATCATCAGGGAAAAAAAACCCCACAGCTCTGTATTAGGCTTTGGCAGAACATCTATTATAGCTAATTTCATACATTACAGGAATCTCCTTTTACAGTGAAGTGGCAGAGAGATTTCTTGGTTTTTGTGTTTTCTCAAATTTCTAGAATTTGTGCTTAACAGCTTTTACGTAGGCAGGGGGAATCAGGTGAATTGATTTGCTTGTCAGATACATGTTTTATTAACCACTCAAAGTGGTAGGAGACCTCCAATTAATCCTCTGAGAGTAGGAAGGGTTGCCCAGTTGAGATATATAATAAACCAATGTGCTTCTCCTAACAGAAAATTATTATAGCCTTATAACCTATAACTTAAAAAAAAAGAAAAAAAAAGGAAAAAAAAAAATATGGAAATGTTACCCCTCATTAAGCATGCTTTGCAGAGACATCAATCTGAGATCCTCCACAGGAGTTCATAAGAAAGACACATATATACACAAGAGAAGTCTTTAATTTCACAAAGATTTCAAGATAAGGGTGAGCTCACAAATTTTCATGTCTTGAATTTCTTTTTGAAAATGCCACTTTCTTTCAAGTGATTTTTTTCTGTATTCACATGTTCACATACAGTAAAAGAAGAGGAATCTTTTATTTTCAAAGATCAAATTTAATGGAGTGAAAACATCAACTATTCTTTTCAATTGTTTCAATTTCTGGTTCAACTGAATGCAGGACTGAATGACCACAGAATGCAGAAACCCCAACCTCAGAATCAGTTTCTCATATTGGTGATGGCATTTGAGGACTGGTTTCTGACGCTGTTGCATGTGCTCACTGACAGGTCTCAGTTCAGATTGTTCCAAAGTGTCATGACAAGCAATTTAAAAAAGTACATTGAGCAACAGCCATGACATATGGCCTCTGTGTTCCTCAGTCTTGGGAATTCTGATCTAGTGATTAGGACACAATTCTAGCCAGGCCAGAAAATTACACAGTTTAAGGCCTGGGCATTCATCCAAGACTGAAAACATCAGAAGCCACACAAGAATTGAAGTGAAGCAAAGAGAAGAGAAAATACTTCTTGCTCTTCTTCCACATAAGATCTTTAAAATGAACCAAGTAACGAATAGAGCGATGCTTGTTCCCACTCTCCTAAAGTATCCAACAGGGAAATAGTAGCTCAGGTTGGATTCCAAGATGAAACAGTCTGATCCCACACCCTCTGTGGCCTAAGCTAGTCCTCCATTGTACTGCCAGCAGCTAACCAGCAGTGATGGCCTTATACACTTCTACTGCACTGAAATGTTAAGGCATGTTGAGAAACGTGATGTAAAGCAATCGTTTGGGGGCATGTGAGTTAACACCTGCTGAGATAAATGGGCTTGTTCTCATTTCTCAGAGCTTTGATGTCAGTCTGCAGGTATAAGGAGGGATCACTTCCCTTGCTTTGAGGAAATGACTGCCTTCTGCCTCACACCTGAACACTAAAACTAATTGTAAAGAGAAAGAGATATCGATTGCCTCAGACAATTCTGAGGACATGAGGCAGCTCTAATAAATCTTGACTGGTAAGAATTGATGACAAAATTAAAAAAATATTAGCATTCTGAAACCAAATGGTCTTAACTTGACCATCAGCCATTGAAACCATATCAACTACAGCAAGACTTATTACATTTCATCATAGCATCTAAAATATCTCTGTCTAATATTAGCTGTCTACTTTTAGAATAAGGAGTCTTGTCATTATTCTTATGGCAGAAAGTGTTCTTTTGGCAGAATTTTGCCATATATGCCCTGTACAATCAAATTTTAAATGTTTCATAAGCATATTCATTAATATATTAGAGTAAGTTAAAAGATAGATGGTAAAAACCTGCAAATTTTGCAAGGAGATAAATAAAATTAGTATTTCCAGTGCCTCAGCCAATCATTTTCAAGTGTTTGATGAAAGCCAAAAATGTACGATCTGATTTTCACCCATCCTTCTTGCTACATTAACTACATCTGCTGAAATCATGAGGACAAAGACAAGACAAAAACAAATTTTAAAAATTACAAGAGAAATAATGTGGTAATTTTGTTATTTATAATTATGTGACATAGTGAACTCCTGTCAGTAATGCACAATTATTGAATATAGTGCAAAAATATTGTCAACATTGAAATCAACTGAAATAAGCTCAACAAGTCTGGTCAGAGCAAATGTGTTGCAAATATATTATCTACAACTGTCACAAAGTCCATGGATGCTACCTGATCTCCTTTTAATATGCCAGCCTTTCTAAACAACTTTATGAACAACGGAATTCTCTGAACATTTTATCTACATACACATATAAACATATACATGTATATTTAAGAAATAGTAATAAATAAATATATATATACATATACATTGCAAAATAGATTGGTGTTAAAGCACCTAGGGGCTCCAGTCATTAGATATTGCTCTGCTTCCCAGGTAGAGAGCTAAGGTAGCCCTGAATAATTTCCTGATGAGTAGAAGTCTCTTTAAAGAATACTGCTGCAATCCAAACAGCATAAACTAAAGCTCTCTTTTTCCACCTAAAATAGTAACAGACCTTAAACCATGGCCTCTGCCAGGTAATTTAGCAGAGTACCAGTTATATTAATATTTCTGTTCTATTTGTCTAAATCATCTATGCACTGAAATAATTCACGGTGCCATTGTACCAGTTTTTTCCAAACAATAATTACAGAAACTGACACAAAATACTTGATTTGTAGGTGGGCTTATTCTTTAAATGGATCTTGTTAATGGAAAAGACTCTTGATTCATGAGTGTAGTTTAATGCAAAACAATTTTATGCCATGGTAAATTACCATCAAAACATAAAAAATAAATGAAGCCAAGTTGTGCCTGAAATTAATCAAAACTATCTTGAAAGGTTCTTGATTTGCAATCTAAAATACAAATTGACGGAAATAAAAACAATATAAAACACAAAGCTAGAGGCATCTCAATATTTAACAGGTAAGTACCTATAGAATATATTTTATAGGAAATTAAAGCTGCAGATAAAAACTAAGGGTATTTAAATATTTTATAAGAGCTCTTCAGCGGTGATTGTTCCCCTCCACAGACACCAACTTTGTTTTCCTGTACCAGTACTTGAAAAACAGTTTGCAGCCATCAGAAGTGCCCATCAGTTTACAACACCAGTGGTCCCATTACATTTGCCTCCTGCAGAACTGGGAAGGTGCAGTTGTTTCTTTGTTCCTCTTCGCAGCAGAAATTTCAATCACAGCTGGAAGGTCCACACTTTGAAGCAATATTAAGTATCATTATCTCTTGTCTCAGACAATAAGATACATCTTAGTGAAGGCTGTGGAAACACTGATATCTGAACTGCTAAAATATTTATCTAAATTTTGACCAAATTTATTCTGTAAAGGAAATTAGTATTACACTAGAATATTTCTATCATATCATTTTATGGATTGTCTGAGAACTGTAGTTTCCAGAAAACTTCCCTGTACATGGAAATTCTCAGGGTTAAGCCCACCATTATGTGCACCTCCAGAGACAGTGGAACCTAGTAAAAAAATCCTCAAGCCACATCTAAATATGAGGATCAGGAGCTGGAGACACCAGATCAGGCAGAGGTCTGGACCTCCTTTCCAGACATCCTCAGTGTGTTGCTTTCTAAAAAAGAGAAACCCTAGTGAAAGGGCTGGGCAAGAGCTGAGTAATATTCCAGCAAGCTTCAAGCCTGAATAATCAAGAACATGCTGGTTCTTGAGGGAGGGTGGTGCCTGACTGAAGGACTGGGGCAGGGAGACCTCACGTGAGGTCAGGGCTCTACTGCCTGAACCAGGCTGGAGAACCCAGGACCCCCAGCTGCAGCAGGAGCTCCAACAGCTGGCCCTCCAGCTTGAGTGTCTGGAGGCAAGGCAATTCAAGGATCTTCTCTGAGTTGGAGTAGTTGGCTGATCCCTTTAACTTTGGGAAAATCCAACAGGACAATTTTCCAGAACATTTTACTAATACAAATTGTCCATGGAAGCAAGAATTTTATTTCTCTTAAAATAAATAATGATATTCCATTCTAAACTGAAACAGTAATTTTTCAAATATCAATGTTTTCTTTGAAATGGGCAGCAAGTTTCATTCAGTTCTACTCACAGCTGAAACCATGTCCATCTAACTATTGCTTGTATGTAGAATAATCAGGGTTTGTCCACCTTAGAAAAGTATTTTAGTCCTTTATCTGTCTTTTTTTTTTTTTTTTTCCCAGCAGAGTCCACTTCTGTAAGGGTAATTACTGAGTTTTGTGGATCACTCAGATAAAACCATGATCAATACGATAACAAAGACCATAAGAAAATTAATTCATCCTGATATCAGAACAGGATTTACAGGAAATAAAGCACTTAGCCACGATTTGAATTGTGATGATAAGATTCTTACAGCTTCCTTCCAAGTGAGTAGCAGAGAAATTTTGTGCAATGAATAAGGACTTCTGTCAGAGGAAAAAAAGAGTCAAAGTCATAATTCAAGCAAAGCCCAAAGGACAATTCTATGCATCCCTTGACTGTCTTTCATCACATAGTTACTGCTTTTCTAACTTCACGTATTTCATGTAACCTAATCATAAGAGAATGAGACCCTTGGTTTAGACCCATCTCTACACCACTCCAGTTAGCCTGACTTGAAACCTCCATTTTAAATACTGATGATCTTTATTCCCACCGAGCAAAAGTTCAGATCTCTACTTACACTCTACAAGTGTTTACTCCTATTTCATATGTATAAACAGATAAATAGTTTTCTCTTTTCTTCCCTGGATAACTTGAGCATGAAAACCACTTTTAATGTGGTATACACCAATATCTACCCTGCAATGGGAGATTTTGCAATGAATTCTACATTTTGTAAACAGGCACAAGCTGAGTGTAATGGAGTTCAAAGTCATATGAAATCAAATCCTGACTGAGGAACTAAGTGTAAAAGATCAGTCCATGATAGATTTACCACTGTCCTTGTTATTGTTTTCAGAAAAAGCATACTCAATTTTTCTCCTGATTTATTAGTAAAGTAAAAATTATATCTATCCATTTAGTGATTAATCATTTAGTGATAGCTCAGGAGCAAATGTAAAAAGTGTCTGTAACCTAGAGGGAGAAGGAAGATCTCTAGGCCATGATCCTAATTGATTTTTACTACAGTCTCTTTCACCTTCTGCCATAAAATTTGCTTTACCAGCACATCCAGAAAGATTAAAGTACTTGACTGAAAAGGAAATTTCATCTTCAGATGCTTCATTTGTGGTCACTTACGGTATAAACAACCACATTAGCAGTTATGCATGACATCAAAGGACCCACCACCTCTGAAGAGAGATCCTTAAAGCCAGTAAATACTTTTAACAAATCACTTATGCAGTACTTAAATTTCAAAGGACTTTACAAGTGCTTCTAACAAATAAGCACGTGTGTATGTGCAGTCTTCTGGCTAGCTTAAAGCAAACGGTATACCTGACCTTTACTTGAAAGGAAAGTTAAAGGGCTGCACCAGAGATGCTGCTCCCAGAAGATTTAAGCAGTGGTCTTCCAGTGCCTAATTTCATTCAGTGAAGAGCCTCCATTCTTTTAGTGTTAATGTGTTGAAACATTAACTTTATGGATCACAAATATGCAAGTTAAAATCGTGTTTCATCCTGATAAAGCTATTAGATTTACCCTTATTTGGAATAAGGTTCACCAGCTGTTGAGGGTGCAACTGGGGCAACTCAGAGCTCTCCTCTGCAGCTGCTGCTAGGGAGTCTGGGTTCTGCAGCTGCCACCCTGCCAGCCTGGGCTGCAGCAAGCTCTTGGTGGGAGTGACTAGTCTAAAGCTAACTGACAGATACACATTGAAAATTTGAAGGCTTATATGTTGCTTATATGTTGTATGTTATATGTTGTATGTTTATATGTATGAATACTTCCAGTGTGGCTGTCTTGATGCTTTAACTGGCTATCACTTGATAACAACCTTCAGAAACTCTCAGGTGAAGCTACTGGAACTCTGGACAGTAAAAGTCGGGATAGGGAAAGCGTAGGACATAGTATATCTCTTTAAGGACAGATGCAGTTGTAGGAAATACCACACCAGTTCTTGGCTGGTTGTTTTCAGAATCAGAAAGGCTGGGAAACAGAAAGAAAAAACTTAAATTTTAGACAAGATGGATGTATATTTACCACAGAACTACATAGTATGATCAATATTTAAAAGGTTAATAATTAAAAGATGAAATATGTTACTTTTAGACAACCACAGGTAAAAGAACCAATTGAGAAAAACACTTAGCACTTTGTGCTTATGCTACATTTTGCTATGTTTACTAGTTGGCAATGTAACAACTCTTTTTGGTGCAGCAGAAAAAAGTAAATAGAAAGCAGATAACTCAATAGTGGAAGCACAAAATCTTCACATTTTGCTCCAACCACTAAGAAATAAAAGAGAGAGATTCTTCTATTTCCAGCCAATATTTACAACTGCGATCTGTCCTCATACCAAACATATAGGCACATACACACACAATTAGGTAAAAGAGAATTTCATAAAACATTGATTCTAAAATTCAATATATTCCTGTTATCAGTGGTAAAAACTAGTGTTGGAAAATCTTCATTGTCTCCATCTGTTGTAAAACACTGCATCAAAAGATATTTAGTGAAGGGAATTCAATCAGCAAAAACAGCTTTTCTGAAAGCATATCTGGGGATGGCAGGTAGCCATGAAAATGCCTTTTTGCAAGTGAAATGTGTCATTCATGCACAGTGATAGTCAGTGCTAACTGTTCACTCACTTTTCCATCAAAAATATGAACACTGAAACTGCTCAGTCAGCGGGCAGCATCTGAAGTATTCAGACATATCTGTCAATCACATACCACCAGTTTAAGAAATAGACCAAAAAGGCAAACACTTTGCAAACATGCATTTGAGCATACAAATTACTCAGGGGATGGTCAATTATGATGCTTACAAAAATCATTTCACAAAGATTCGTTATATGAAAATGGAGGTTAAGTTAGTAGAATAAATTCTCACTGTTGCAGAACAATGCAATTTAAAAGCTCCAGCACTTTGCCAAAGAAAAGTCACATTTCCAAATCCCATCTTTGCTAAAAGACATCTTATAGAAGAGAGACTGCAGACTGCTGAAGACAATAGGTCAGCCAGTTCGATACAACAAGCCAGATTTTACCTCCAGTGTCATCTTATCCGAGTTACACCTGAGATTAATTTACTCTGTTGTCTATGCAGGACAGCACTACAATGAATACATCAACCTTTTAAACTCAAAGTGTCACTTTCATGCCATACAGGCTCCCTAACTCTGTGGCTTTCTTAAATAAGGAGTGATGGGTTAAGTTTACCAGTGGTTATTTTAATCAACAGACATGTTACAAAGAATTTGTTGCACAGGATTAATTTACTCCCTTAACATCAAAACTGTGATACTAGAAGAAGGTTTGGTTGAATATGTTTGGACCTGTGTGTATAAACACATGACATAATGTGGTGGTACCTTCGTAGGTCTTCTGTCTAGTTTTNTTTGGTTGAATATGTTTGGACCTGTCTGTATAAACACATGACATAGTGTGGTGGTACCTTGGTAGGTCTTCTGTCTAGTTACAGCAACACGGTGTTNTCAAAACTGTGATACTAGAAGAAGGTTTGGTTGAATATGTTTGGACCTGTGTGTATAAACACATGACATAATGTGGTGGTACCTTCGTAGGTCTTCTGTCTAGTTTTAACACGGTGTTAAAAAAAATGTTAAAGACCACTTAAAACGCAGTATCAAATATGAAAAGAAGGAATGGTGTCTTTCCTCTTTCAACAGATAGATTCAGAAATTAACCTTCTGAGCTCCATAGGCTGTCTTCAGGAAAAGTACACGATGCTTTGAAATGAAAATGAAGGTATTCTTCCACAATATGTCAGCATTACCCACAATGTTGGTATTAAGTAACACAGTTTCATCCTTTATTAGATAGTTTCTCTCATGACTGTTACTCCAGTCTACAATTGGCATATATATGCATGCATATATATGCATACATATATATGCATACACACATACATATATATATATAGGTATGTATGTTAAATATAAATTTTGTCTAGCACAAAGATATTATATGGGTTCCATGGTGGTCATGACCGCTAGGAACTATCAAAAGGTCAAAACTTGCAATGATATCGGAACTATCAAAAGGTTAAAGCCTGAAGTGATATCTACCAAATCAAGACAGAACTGTTTCTCTGCTGTCTGTTCAAATGGGAAGAGATACAGCCTGGATCTGTAGAGAAAAGATTTGTGTTTGTTAGTTTTTTTTAAACCTTGGGGAAACAAGTGGGTTTCCTGACACTGTGTCAGGACTTTTCAAGAGAACTCTAAGATTGTTTTATGACAATTTCAAGGGAAAAAAAGCTGTTTATTTCTAAACTATACATTAGTTTTTCCTTGGTCTAGTCAAAATAAAATCAGGGCTGAAAATAAGTCTCTCAAAATGACACTGAAATACTCTACGCAAATTAACCTCTATAATCTAGAAAAATATTAAAGTATGCTTAGACTTCAATGGAGAAGTAAGAAGGCTTTAGCATGTGCTTAGACAAGTAGAGCAAGTGTGCTTATACTCTAAGGAAACTACAAGTGAAGACACTCTTAAACAAATTTGTTTGCTGATCCGAGAAAATTACTGTAATTCCATCACTCCTCATTTAATCCTCTCCCTAATGTTCCATAGTCATAGTCATCATGTCAAGTCTAATGCGTTGATTACAAGCAGTATCTTATAAGAAATTATTTAGGTTTTAATGTCTACTTTAAAAATTAGAGACAAAATGTTTGGCTGCATTAGCAAGGATGTAGTTATAAACCGAAATATAGTGAATTTATTTTTATAAATAAAAATATCATCTAAGAACAAAGTTAGAGATGATAAAAAATATTTTTGAAGAGACCATTATCAATGTGTCTTCAGTAGAAACTAAGGGTGAAGGAGTTCAGAAGGGGCCTACTTCACACAGCGGCTGAGTTTCAACAAGCATTGTTCCATCTAAGTTCCTTTCCAAAAACAACAGGTTTCAGCTGCATCTGGTGAACACTTTTTAAAAATGCATACTTAAAAATCTACTTATTGCAATTAAAAATTACATTCAATAACAAATTAATACATTTTAAATAGAAGTAAAAAAATTAATAAACAATATTCACTTTAGTGGTTTTAAGGTCACAAAGAGGTCAAATTTGATGGTGCTGCTGCAAGAGGACTGCATTGATGTACTCCATAGTACCATCCATGGGCTACATAGTTTTGAAATCATGATTATTGTGCTTCTGAACTGATGTATTTTCCACAGACCTTTTGAGTGCAAATTTTAAGTGCAAATTGCTTGCCTATAGTCCTCTTCACAAATAAAAATGATCAGATTAANATCTGTGTTCTAAACACATTCCTGATGTTCTCTCCAAATACACAAAGGATGTGAACCTCAAGGGTCCCTATGCCATGGATACCTGTAAATCTGTAGGTTTGGTTATATTAGCCACAGGCTACAATGGTGCTCATCAGCCATGGATACCGAGAACCCCACAGAGACACCGTGCCCCAGAACAGCCTTATGTGTTATTAATGGCCTCAATTTTTTGTTCTCTGAGATATGGGTTTGCTCAGCAATTTTAAGTGCAAATTGCTTGCCTATAGTCCTCTTCACAAATAAAAATGATCAGATTAATTACTATCGCATCTTTTACACACATGCTACTTTTTTTTTTTAGCATCCTAGCATAACTTATAAGAATGTTTTATAGTATAATGACAGAAAGCTCTATCTGCACGATCTCAGGAACAATCCACTGTCTTAATATCCCATTAACATTTTTGGTTTATGACCTGTCAGTCAACCAGCATTTAATCCACTGATTATATGCCAGGTTGATTTGGAATCAATCAGCTTCCTTAAGCAAAATACATTGTAGCACAAGGTCAATTGCTCATACCTGTCTAAGAGTAATACATCAATATTACTTTTGTCAAGCAGAATAATCACCTAAAAAACCAACATCAAATTAGTTTGACACTACAATTTTCATAAACCCTTGATGGCTGGTATTCACAACAACAACCTCTTTAGTATGTAATTTAGCAACAAATATTATTATTGGTTTTGTTGATTTTTTTCTTTTGTGTTTTGTGTTGTATGTACTTAAATTATATTACCTTCAATAAATACTGGTTGTCACCTTACTGCATATTGCTGGAGCCTGAATGATAGAGCATAACTATCCTAAGTATTGGCTACTAAAACCCCTTTGGAAATAATTTTAAAGTTTGAAGTGTTTCCTATGATCACATGGTCTTTTTTAATCCAAACAAAGAGAAATTATTTCTTCAGAATTTTTTGCCTCTCACCATGATTACTACAGTTTTGAGTTTTTTATATGTAATGGTCAATACTGTATTTTAAGGCTGTGATCATACCAGTAATTTATGCTAATAAAAAATGCATTCATGCCAAAATGTTAATAAGAAAGGGAACACTTATTTTAGATATTTACATAAAAGTTCAGCTGTATAGATGATTGAAAGTTACTAGATTTCCAATGATGACTTCATGCATCTACTGTGTCTCCACCAGTAACTCCACAAGTAAATCTAGTACATGAGTTACTTATCTGACCCCAAAACAAAATTAAGATAGTAAACAAATACTCCTTCCCTAGGCTGGAAACAAAACGCATTCTGTTCTTTAAAAAAAAAAAAGGAAAAAAAAAATCTTCACTGAATTTATTAGTCTCTGAAATACGAGAGTTACACCTTTACTTTATGCAATACTCAGAGATCAATCTTTACCAGATATTTCGCATTATGGGGAAATTTTTGAATAAGAAAAAATCCAAATATCACAGTTTAACTTATGTGAAGAAAGGCAGGGAAGGGTGCTCACTTTGTGTTATTTTAGTGTTATTTCAGCTTTTAGAACTCAGTGATGGATCACTGAAAAATAAATGCCAAAGATATTTTTATTTTTCATCCAGTGTCTCCAGTCCTGAAATGTGCTTAGATTGCAAATCTTTTGGGCTATGAATCATATTTTCAGTCTTGTATGTGCTTAGTGCCGTTGTGCATAGGAGGCACGATTATTAGTAACACTTAATATTCTGAATATTCAAGTAAATTAATTTATCAATAGCCACTAATTTACTTTGCCAGTTTATTATTTTTTTTTTAAGGTGGCAGATAGCATTAAAGCTCTTAAAGCTATTCAATTCATAATCCTTAGAATACAAAGGAATTGTTCATGGTCTCCATAACTGTTATTATGCTATTAATAGTGCATTAATTTCTAAAAAGATTAAGATGAGACACAGCAACCCTTATTTACAGGAATATTGCCAAAGAGTTTTACAAGACAGTATGGAGCACTACACTTGAGTCTTGTGTCAGTCAGGTCTGCCACAATAAGACAAGATTTATAGACTAATCACCAGGATTATCTTTCTCTTGTTTTTTACTGCAATGTTTGTTGCTGTGGTTCAGTTATCAACTTTTGAAGGAGCATTTGCAGACAGCATCTTTTGGAGTACTTTTAAAGATTAGTCACTTATTGGCATGAAAAAAACAGTTTAATACCTTTGAATCCTTTAATTTACTGTCTAATTCCATAGTCCAAATAGATGCTGTTGCTGAGCAACAACATACCTTAAGCAGCAGAAAGATATTGTAAGATATAATTTCTCCCCAATCTTCTCTTATTGAAATAACCTAAGATGCTTACTGTAAGCCTTATTTTTAATAGTTTTTTAGGATTAATTTTTTTTGCGTTTTCGTGGGGTTTTCTGTGGGTTTTTTCTTGCAGACACTAGGCATAATGCCTGCTATAAAACTAAGCCTAAATTTGCATACACAATAGTGTAATAAAGTCTGGACCTGTTAGCCCATAGTGATTTTTTAGGGATAATAATTTCAGCATTAACAATTTTAACTGCATACTAGAAATTACAGCAAACCATGTCTCAAAAGTATTCACAGAGCAGGTGTAATGAGGTCCATTTACAGGACAAAATACCAGTGGTTCCTTTTTTTCTGTTCCAAGAAATACAGCAGTGCTTTAGTAGACAAGTGGAACTCCTTAGAATAAAATTGCCTTTAAAAATTAAGCTGGAAAGAACAATGAAAAGAGGAATATATGGAGTAATAATGTCCTCCAGATCACTGTTCTTCCTTTGTAATGATATGAGTGAGGTTAATGATAAGAAGCCAAGTGACAAGGTCAACAAAAGCAATCGCATTGATAAGCTTAAAGGAAGGACGCTCAACCTTAGCAAAATTTGTATAAAATGTTATTGTTCAACATAATGAATATCCTAGGTAAAAAAAAAAAAAGAAAAAAGAAAAAAAAAGAAAACAA